>OFHS01002138.1:0-22876 GCA_900245855.1 Calvadosia cruxmelitensis
ATCGATATCCATTGTTTGATCGTTGAACACGATTGTTTCAAACGAGTACAGTCAGACCTGTATTAATTTTTTTTTTTAACTCTGTATAATATATTTGTTTCAATCTTACAGCAAGAATTTAAAAGAATAATGAAAAGACAGTATGTAAAAGATAGCTAAAAGGTACTAAATTAAAGAATATGCTACGTGAAATACCTAATTAATTAACCTGTATTAATGGAATAATGGCCGCCTCTATACAGCAGCCAACTGTATATAAAGGCCACTCTTCATAACCCCAAAAATGATACTTTCTATAGAAATCAACCTAGGCAGAAAGGCCACCTGTCTATAAAGATCATTTTTCTCAGGTTCCAAAGGTGACCATTATAGACAGGCTTCACTATTTTGACTTTCAGTCATGTCATAGTTTCTTTCAGTAACATTTTGTCCATCAAATAGTTAACTAGTTTAGATTCAAATAAAAATATATGAATCAATGGCTAAGAGATTTTTATATACCAATAATGAAAAAAGGGAACAAAGATCAAAGATGGCCGCTCCTTTCCTATTTTAAGTATCTACCGTCTCACTGTTAGTTTAGTCAGCAATTAAAGAATTATGATTCTGCTAATTTGCTGTATGAAATTATTGAGTTTTAGCACATGCTACTAATTAAATTCCTTTCATATTTACATTCCTCTTCAACGAATTGCTTCAGCTTTATTTGAGTTGCAAAATAACTTGATTATCATCTCAGAAAAGATTCAAAGTGGCTGCTGTAGGGGTTTTGTAAACTCTCGTCAAAAAGTAAAGAGATTCTTGAAATGTTGACTTTATTGTGCAACTTATAGCTGTTTTTCTTGATATTTTTGATCTAATTAATTTGCTAGAAACACTGGCAGGCAAACACAGGAAAGCATATTTCGAGTACGTCGTGCATCCATAAATTAAAAACATTTACAGAATTAAACAAGTATACGTTCTAGTTTAGCTCTTCTAAGATTGGAAGAGAGAAGTAAATGTCACAATTTTATCAGGACAATTCCTAATAAAATTCATAAATTACAGTTACATTGTGAATCTTCAGTTTACATTGTGATCATTCATATATTGTATATTATTTAGAAACATGTTCAATTGAAATAAATATCAATTTTGTGAAAGTTAAAATGAAAAGAAAACCGGTTTAAATCGAGTATTTTTGCTATATCGGAATATAAGCTTCAATAAATTCAAACTGGAAAGTGAATGCTGGAACAAAGAAATATAATTTTATTCATCGTTTTTTGATATCTTGTTCAGGATTTGTAAATTGACGTCTTTTGCCCCAAGATGAAGGTTTTGCTTGTCACCTGGACTGTATGTGCGTTGTTGGCACATTTGTGCTCTGGAAGATATCTGGAAGATGTCATTGAGGCTGTTTTGGAACGTCGAAGCAGTATGGGACCTTTGATGATGGCTTGAGTTATTCCTTTGTTTCGCAAACTTGCAGTTTTTATTAAGCCTTAACCTTATATTTTTTTCTATTTTTAGTTCCACATGGAGTTGCCTCCGTTGGAGGTATGTGTCTTAAAGGAAACTGATATTTTGACATTGAATTTGGTTTACACAAAATTTCTCAGACACACTTCGTAAAATTTTATAACTCAAACAAATTTGTGGGGAAAATATCAAGAACGCTATCCAACCCCGGAAGGAAGATTTTCGAAAAAATTCAGAATATACTCAACATTTAAATAGCTTGCCAGTATACTGTATTTATGCTACATTTTAGTTGGCGCTTTGAATAGAATTTTTCTCAGACACGCTTGGTAAGGATTTACTTCATGTAATGGAAAATGTAGGATAGCAAATTTAAAGAACGCTATCTAATGCTGAAAGGAGCGGAAAAGAATAAAGCTAAATTCTACAATTAGAAATCCCAAGCTGGATTTACAATGATGTTCAAGTACTCTTCACATACATGCATCGTTTGGTTAAATTTCTGCAGACATTTCAACCGAAGCTCTGTCGGCTCACAACATGAAGCGAGCTCGACACGAAGACACACCATCACTTCAATGGGACTCAGGACTTGCTAGCGACGCATTGACGTACGCTATGAAACTGGCCAATGGACACACTTACGAGCATGACTCAACCTTGGACTCACCCAATAATAATCAAGGAGAGAACTTGTACCGCGCCGTAAGACAGGCTGCCGTTCCTAGCATATCCAGGGCAGTGAAGTTGTGGTGAGAAATTGAAAAAACGTTTTTACACAATTTAAATGGATAAAGCTGAATCTTATTCATCGGATTCTGTATCGGATTTTCACTTAATCCGATAAAAGCTACGAGTTTCGTTGAATTTAAATAACCGGATCTCATTGTACATTGTATGCATACCAGCTTGCGATTAAAATTTGTGCCCTTTGCCGAATACTGGCAAAGTTGTCCTTGATAAGTGAAAACCCTAGCCATTTTAGCAGTCACAGGATGTGTACGTTGTATACAGTAGCTCAATACAGTATACTAGCAATGTTAGAAGTGAAATGCTTTAACATGTCCATCGAAAACTTGAGTTTAGCAATCTAGCTTGGAAACGTTGAGAGCGTCCGCGGCACATTTCCCCAAGCTTGATAATGTTCAAATTAAGTGAATTTAATTTATATTTGTATTTTGCATCCCACTTGGGTTTTTTACAAATTCAGTATATGATGATTATATTTAATTTTAATAAAAGGATTACTCATAAAAACTTTAACACGTACTGAACAGATTATAAAATAATTATACAATTCGTTTGATTCTCATACAATATTTTTTACTGAAAAATATATTTTAATTGTAAATACTGGTTAAAAACGTAACTTTCATAAAAATAATATATAAGTAATTAAGTATATCAATTGCAGTATAATGTAATGTTACAGAGGGGGAACGCGGCCAGCATCCTAGGGACGCTTCATAGAGGGAATTTTCTGCCAATTTTTAAATTGTAAATATTAGATTGTAAATAACGTAGTTATTAGTTTTTGTAAATATGATATTATGCTGTCAGTTAGTTTAGAGTTCACGACATTAGATTCGATGATATTTTAATAGTAATTCGAAATAAAAAGTATAATGTAATAACTGTCAATTTTATTGCATAGTGTCATCATAATTATTGTAAATTTGAGATGTCAAAATTCTTGTTCTCGTTTGAAGGTATGCTGAAGGTGATGGATACAACTATCAATCGTTTGAAGTTGATCCTTCCAAGGGACATTTTACTCAGGTAATCATCACAGCAAGCATTCGTCCAAAGAAAACATTTGTTACTTGTAAATACTAGATGCAAACCTTATCTTGATAAATTCCAAAATTCGAATAAATATTACCGTTAAAACAAGTCAATTTTTACAACTAACAACGTTAATGACTATAATATTTACATTTATAATCTAGAACTTGGCAAACAATATCAGCTGGGAAGGGAGGGTTCCTAAATTACTGACAGCGTTCCCTTTCTGTAAAGACATGCTTATCCTCTGAATCAAGTAGGAGCGAGATCTTTTTTCTCTTGTCTCTAAGAAAACCTTGAAAATATTGACAGGCAAGGCACAGGTCATTGTAAAAGATATGGTTCCTATTTATAGCTGGAAGTGTAAATGTTGGATAAATCTTTTCTTTTCTCTTTTTTCATTTTCTTTTTACTTTTACATACTGTATATATTTGAAAAAGGAAATCTGGTCAAATAAAATCTAAAATCCATTTACTCTACACAATTAGGAAAAAGCTGGATGTATCTTAGATTCAAGTTCCTACTTTATTTCTTGTGCAGTTGGTCTGGAAATCAAGCACAGCAGTGGGTTGCGCTGGTGCGACGTCTTTCGATGGTTCTGTGTTAAACGCTTTCTACGTCTGTCGTTACACGCCCAAGGGAAATCAAGACTGGCAGTACATCACAAACGTCAAACCACTCAAAGGTAAGTTCAACGTACTAAATTTCAGACGACTGTACTTCGCAACGCAGTCAATCATCGCTACTATTCATGAAAGCTACTTACAAAGTCCATCTTCTCATTTACGCCATTTAATTATACAATATTGATGTCGATGCCACTCCTATACGCAGCGAACACGCAGTTCTGGTACAAACGTAGCATAATCCATGCATTGATTATCTAAGGTCATAATAAATCCAATACATTTGCATCTAAAATAGTGCTTATCTATTCAGAACGACCATTTTGCGTGCAGGAACAACGTAAGCAACACATTTCTCCACAAAATGAGCTCGATGCAGAAACAAGCCTGTACAAAGCAGAAACGACAGTACTTAAAGCACTCATAAATGGGAATTCTTTTTATTTCGGGGGAAGGGGGAGAGATATAGCTTGTTTTGTGCATATTCCGTTGTACTGCGATTACGTTGCTCATGGATTACAAAATCCTATTTCTATCTAATATATTTAGTACATACAGTACAATATGCTAACTACAGCTATTAACAGAAAATTCACCAAAAATTAGTTGTAGACAAGTTTTTCTATATAAATATTAATTTTCATCTCTTTATACTGTAGATTATTTTCTCTCATGTTGAATTTAAATAAAGATACCTACAGTATTACTTTGTAAAAAAATCGTATAGACACAAATTCGCTAAACATTGAATATTGTGTTTCTTTTTCAGCTGGAGTCTCTTCTGGGGGAGATTCTTCTTGCTCAGACAAAACCGATATTTGCGAAAGTTTGATGGCGAACTGTAACAATATCGCCTTTCACGATCTGATGAGGCAAAGCTGTGCCAAAACATGCAACATGTGCTGATTGGATGAGACACTGTCATGTGATAGGAACATGAACAGATCACGTGATTACGTGTGAATGTAACGTAGTGAATCGCAGACAGCTGCATTATAGAATTAAATTAATCGTGCATGATGTCCTTGCTTTGTGTTTGTTTGCATGGGTATTCCGAATAATTAATACAGTAAACTATATTCCTTCCACAGATGTAGCTGCCTGGTTAAACTGAGTCCCACTGCTTCTGGAAGCAGCTTCAAACTTTTTTTTTTCAATCAACAAAGGAATTTATTTCAAATAATTACATCAACAATCTATAAAGACAAATTAAGACAAATGGCAGAAGGTAAATATATGACCTTAGGTTTCAGTATATCTACTGTAAGCGGGGGTATGGTGACTAGGCACCAATCCTAACACTAAGCAAACATGGACATACGAAAATTAATGATTACGTAACGTACCAACGTCTTGCTTGCGCAGCTGCAAAACGGGCGAATGGGAAACATGTCCTCTCCTAGGCTACGCTTGTGAGCTGAATGATATCTCTTTCAAGTCACAGTTATTTATCTTTCAGATTTTAAACAAGGCAAACAACATACTTGACTTTTGGCATCGTCACAATATTTTGAAAAGGACACTTATCCAGTGTGCTTTTCTCTTAAATTTATAGCAATCGAATGACAGTTGGTAAACACTGTCTTAGCGCAGCAATTTGCATCACTTAACAATTTATTTTCTCATCCAGACTTCTTCACTTACAAGCGTTCCAATTGTAATGTCTATAATATCGAGTTTCCAAATCATGTCAAACTTTTTCTCAAATCAATCTGAATTACTAAAATCCATGTTCTACGTCAAAACTAGCCTGATTTAAACAGATAAGTAAACCAAAAAGTTTACTGCATGACAGTCGACGCTGTAACCCTTTGAGGGTCAGGAGTGCTTATTCTGATCCAATATGGCTAAAAACTTTACCAGTGCAGTAAGACTATAGTCCATTTTGACTGTTGCCACAAAAAATTTGATTTTTAATATTCAGATGCTATTTTTATAAATCCCGGGACTCAAAAGGCCCGACAAGCTTTTGAGAGCCAAATTTTATGTAAAAACATGAAAAACCACATTGCGTTCCAAGTAAACCAGAGCATTTAGGAGGCTTTCCATGCAATATTCGATTTTAACTTATTCCCGAATAATGTACCCTAGACAAGAGAGCAAGACCTCTGCTTCTATCGTATACCTTCCAACAATGTGACCTGAGTTTTGAGTAAAAATATACCAATCTTTAACAAATTTGGTACAGTAATTTATGTTCTTCTAAATTAAATAATGAATATATTTCTGTAAAATTAGGAGTTACCGTATACTTAGTTTTAGAACAAAGGAATATTAAGAATCTTACAGTTTTCACTCTCAGTTACTAGACAAATCAATATTCTTCAATTTATAGTTAATTAAACGTCAGGGTTCAGACTTTTGTATACAGCGGCGACTGGATTACAAAGAAACTAAGAGCAAATACTCCTCGAAGGTTAATTCAGTCAGACAGATTTGATTTTCTCAACATTCAAAAGGTGCTCGTCTCATCGAAGGCAACATTTTGCTCCATTGACTCTGTCAAGAACTGAGGTCAAGCAATTTTATGTTTGATTCTGTGGTTTGACTGCACATCCAATCGATTGACAGCTTATACGAGGTAACACAGAATAATTATGACGAAAGAATAGATTAGTTTGTATGAGACCCACCGCGCCAACTTTCAGTAAGGAAAACCTCAATTATCAGTCGCGTAGAATTTTCATGGCCACTTAAAGCTAATTTTTATAGAATATACTACATTCACAAAATTCTGCGTATTTTTACGGAAGTACTGTTCTATTCCAACACAAAATACTGATAAAAACATTACTTCCTTTACACTACTGTAGTACTTTATTATCTACTATTAACTAAAATATCATGGTAGATTTGCTTAGTTTTTCCGCCTATTAAAACTACTATTTTGTATTTTGTTACTTTGCTGTTATTTTATACTATTTTTAATCTTATTTATAATTATAGTATATAATTTCATATTATTATAATAATATTTCTCTTTACTCTTATGGTAGTTATATATAGTGTCATTTGATAACATAAAATTCTAATTTTCTGTCTATTTATTTTTCAGTGTTTATTTTGTATCTTTGCTGGACTTCATTCTTTGATGTCGTTTACCTCTCATTCTAGATTCCAATTAAGATGGCCCAGTTTGTAAACATGTTCGCCTTCGTTTCTGTTGTTCTTATAGCTACTGACGCAAGTAGTAGCTTCGAGAGAAGCAAAAGAGGTAAAGTAGAAATTCTATAGTCAATGCAAAATGAGGAGGGCATGTGGGACGAAATCATTTCAACTATAGCGCTATAAAGCCCCAGCTTCAATATCGCCACATTATTGAATAGCCATGTGCGAATAGCCACTTGNATTATAATAATATTTCTCTTTACTCTAATGGTAGTTATATATAGTGTCATTTGATAACATAACATTCTAATTTTCTGTCTATTTTTTCAGTGTTTATTTTGTACTTTTGCTGGACTTCATTCTTTGATGTCGTTTACCTCTCATTCTAGATTCCAATTAAGATGGCCCAGTTTGAGAACATGTTCGCCTTCGCTCTTTTGATTCTTATAGCTACTGACGCAAGTAGTAGCTTCGAGAGAAGCAAAAGAGGTAAAGTAGAAATTCTATAGTCAATGCAAAATGAGGAGGGCATGTGGGACGAAATCATTTCAACTATCATTAGCGCTATAAAGCCCCAGCTTCAATATCGCCACATTATTGAATAGCCATGTGCGAATAGCCACTTGTCCGTGCAGCGTAAGAGCTATAGCCTGCTATACATGTGAATTCTTTGTTTTGACTTTTGCTGAATAAAGACACATACAAACTTTAACAAACACAACAATACCACCACGCTTCAAGTCACATGCGAACTAAACTCTATTTCGGTACATTTTCTCTTCACATCACTGGCCTCGTATTAACGAGCCTCGATCGGGCATTACACAAACATGTTGGATATCCTCTGGTTAGACCAGTGAGCGAGAAACCGTCGTCATAATAGCCAACAGAACAAGGACTTGACAGTTTGAAGTAATATGATATTGCTGCTTGCTCTAGAAATCAATCTGAAATGTAACAGACCTTTTTCACGGCATGTTTGCTTGAAGTAGCGAAGAGACTTGATTTCTGACCCACAACTTTAACGAGAATCACATTTTTCAAGGAAAGTAGCGCAGCTTGAAGCAATTTGCATCAGTATCAAATCCAGCATTCTCCATATTCCGAAGTCAGAGACATCAACCTTCCCCAAAATGGTAGCTTGTAAAAATGGTCTATTCTATAAGCTATGAATGGTATATACTTTTATACATGCGTTATTTATGTCTAGTCATCGAAGTTATGCTTGATTACACAGGTGCTAAAGGTCACTTACTGAAGGTTGGAGGTGAGGGTCTTTTTTTGTTATTGCCTGAAATGATGCAGCTCATCCCTTTCATTGATAATCGGCTCATTTTAAATCATCAGGAAATACTTTCTCAACTGATATAGCAATTTTCTTGTACCTTTATCTGGCAACCCTGGGGCCTATTCTGAGCCCTTCGTCGTCATGACAATGGGAATTATACCAATTAAGGGATAAAAATGTATCATAATTATTATGATCGTAGAATATTGACTTCAGAAAAAAAAAAAAAAATTTTTATGTTTGATGATCTCGTAATAAAAATTGTGTCTTGAGGAGGAAACATAGAAGCTTGTCAACACCCTACATGCACATTCTATCCGAGATTATGCTCTCCCCTTGGGACCCAAAGGGGGGCCTATTCTGACCCTCAATATTCGATTATGTTAAGTAGCACAATACAAAACGTATACGAAGCAGCCCTAAGTACGCGCAGATCATTACCAACTGAACACACACAGTATAGAGCACAAGGAAAAATTGAATGTTGCGTGAAACTTTTTGTGGCGTGAATCTTTTTAAAACAATTTCAGCATACAGAACCCGACAGCATAGTGCTCTTGCGTTAGACATTATTTTTAATTGAACAGTGGACTCTGTCGTCGAATATTTTTCGAGTGAGGTGCTTCTGTACTGCTTTCTACAGATTTGTCTTACGAAGGATTAAAAGGCCACAACGAAAGACGAGCAAAACACCAAAACACGCCTCCTCTCACATGGAGTTCATACCTTGCAAAATCGTCACTGTCTTACGCTACCAAATTAGCCAATGGCTACCCGCTGAAACACGATCCAACCAATCACAACGGAGAAAATATCTACTACAGTACTAGCCATAGCAAACCAAATAGCTTATCTGCGGCAATTGCTACATGGTATGTGAGTATTTCGCAGCAGTCTTTGTTGCATATGAATCCATTCGGGTTTGCTTTATGAGAAATTTCAAATAATAAGATTTCATTATCATCATTATCATCATCATCGTTTATTCACAAACATCCAATAAGCTTACAAAACTTTTTTTACATGGAAGATGAGATCACAGTAATTCGCAAGCATATGTCTAATTGAATATGTAGTATTTTATTTTGCATATGTTTTTCTCTTTCTATCCTTGAAGAAACAACTACATTTACACTGTTTTAAAGATTGGGACGTACAATGTGTCTTATTCATTGAGCAACTATTTAATTCAGTAAAATGTCCTTGGGTACCCATTTTGACAGTGAAGTGAAACACGTCTGTTGCAAATCGGTGTGGTCTGTGGCTAGTATGGGGTTACTGCCCATTAAGTATCCCTGGTTCGACTTGCCGCCCTGCCGACTATACACTTACATTAGTTGTACCTTATGTGGTTTGAGGAGGGCCTCACCCTCAAGGAAGACAAGTCATTGGCTGATAAGAGTTCATCACCTTGAACATTTTCATTCTGTTTACATTTAATGCGAGTACTCAATGGAACACTCTTGAATGAGCTTCGAAAGGACCTGAAAGAGATGGAAGTCTCGATCGCCGAGCAAGCGCAACAAATTTTTCATTAAATTTGCTATGAGATGTTTATTATTTTAAAGATCATTACAGTACTCAATTTAAGAAGAAGACTCAATGGACTATTGAAATGTAATCTCTTTAACACAGATGACAACTTAATTCAGGCTAACTGAGTTGTTTGAGCATTTCGAAACCACTTTCAAAGTGGTCTCTTGAGACAGGTGACCGTCTAGGACAGTCGCATAAGATAGGCGGTCGTCGACAACAGAGGTCTCAAAAGACATACTTTTGCTATAGATTGTACTGTGTCAGTCTTAAGCTTACTGAATTTTCTGCATGCACAATGTCTATAGATTATGTTCTACTACAGGTACAAAGAAGGTGATGGCTATGACTACACTTCATTCATGGTGAATCCTTCAAAAGGTCATTTTACTCAGGTCAGTACATTTTGACGCACGTACATTGCTTTAAATAATTCAATGATATAATGTGATGTCATTGATTGTAAATAAAATCCCGTTGTAATCACTAATCACTTTTATGAGATTATAAATTAGGGTTATACTGATTCCTAATTTTGTATGTGAAAACCAACAGCACTGATTCTTAATTACTTCATCGTGTCAATTTCTACGGACAAACAAGACGCTTTTGCCCTCCAATCTTAGTTGCCTTTTTCATCTTCTATAGAAATGTAACTTCAATAGAATAGGAGGGAATTCAATCTCAGGAGGGCAAAAGAAGGTTTTGTCCATGGAAATTGACATGATGACGTAATTTGATATCATTGCCATTGATGATTTGAAATTCACAGATGGTGTGGAAATTGACGACTATGGTCGGTTGCGGTGGAGCGGTGTCCTTCGATGGTTCAATATACAGTTCATATTACGTATGTCGATACTCCCTACCTGGAAACACTGCATGGCAATACATTAAAAACGTCAAGCCACTTAAAGGTTAGTACAGGTACAGCATCGAAGTAGCATAAATATACTCAGACATCTAGACAACGCGGAGTTTCGCTAGAAGAGGAATGTACTACAGGTTAGTTGTAACAGTTACGTTTAAAGTTGTTTTACTCGAAATTGAAGTATTACCCTTGAAAGTTACTGTTCTGTAAAAGTTATTTTAGAGATGTTTTCCTTATTTTTCAGAACCCAAACCATCTCAGTAATTAGTAGCTAATCAATGCATTTTGGGGTTCATGCTAGTTGACCTCTACCCCATGTGATGATAGCGGAAAATTTATTTGTTTGAATCAAATTTGACAATACTCTTTTCTTTTGGTAAATTTCAAGGATTAATCTTGGTTAAAAATGTGTCGACTTGAGCTCAGAAACACGTGACTGTATACTAGCTTAAATCTCAATGCACCAGGACTGCAATCCGCCATGCAGAGTCCCACTGCATGTCGGTATATAAGTGAATTGACCTCTGGCACGGGTGAAAACGCCAAGAAAATGCTTTGTTTGAAACGCAATCAGCCGTACTCTTATCAATGATGGTCAATTTCAAAGATTATTCTTGGCTGTCAAAATTGTAGATTTTAGCTCAAAGTCACATGCCTAGAAACACGTGTATCCCTTCATGCATTGGGACTGCGCTAAGTCCATTGACCAATTACTGTTATTCAGCTATCATTGGTCTTAAGAAGAGATCATCATTCTTTACTTAGCCCCTTAATTAAGCCAAAACAGTCCATTTTTAGTATTTATTAAAATTTGAGGTCCTTGATATGCGAATGATCTTTGTGCATGATCTGTTCTAGTGCGAGGTAAAATGTAGAAAGATTTGTGTTAATATTTTAAAATGATGACAGTATGACAAGATGACATTACGACAGCGTGACATTATGACAGTGTGCCATTATGACAATGTGCCATTATGACAGTGTGACATTATGATAGTGTGACATTATGACAGTGTGACAGTATGACAGTGTGACAGTATGACATGATGTCATTATGACAATGTGACAGTATGACATGATGTCATTATGACAATGTGACATCGTGGCCTTATGACAACGTGACACTCTGACAGTACTCAACGTTATGACAGCGTGACATTATAACAGTGCGACACTATGACAATATGACATGATGTTATTATGAAAATGTGAACAACGTGACATTATGACAATGCGACACTATGACAGTATGACATTATGACAGCGTGACATTATAACAGTGCGACACTATGACAGTATGACATGAAGTTATTATGACACTGTGACATTATGACCTTATGACAGTACGACATGATGAGTTTATGACATTATGTCAGTGTGACATTATGACAGTATGACAGCATGACATTATTATATGGAGCAATTCATAAGAGAATGATGCAATTTTATATTTTGTAGCTCCTACAGGACCAGCACCAGGATCTTGCAAGGATACGAACAAGAGTTGTTCACTGTTATCAAAGCATTGCAAGAACACCATGTTTCATTCGATGATGATGAAAGAATGTCGAAGAACTTGCAAATTTTGTTAACATGAGAATGTACTAATCATGTGATTAAATAATGGAACTATTGTGTGAGATAAAAATAAGCAATGAAATAAAACTACATTTGAATAATGCAAAATTTTGTGTAGATTCTGTCTTTTAATCAATGCAACTTTCTTTGAACTGAGTGAAGTTCTGCACATTGGTTTCATAACGTAGATTGCTGTATATCTCACAGATTACGCTAACTCATCGCTTCCCCATCCATTCTCTTTACAATAGCAACTACGCAAGCACAACTATAAAGCGTTACAGTGTAACCCCGTTAGTACCACCTCGGTTAATATCACAACCCGCTTAATATCACTTCAATTTGAGAACCAAGCTCTGTCTGAATCAACTATTTGTAACCGCTTAATATCACGACCCGCTTATTATCACGATTTTGGACTGGAAAATCATAGCGATATTAACGAGGTTTCACTGTATTTTTAATTTGTAAATAGTTTCGGAGCATTTACATAGTTTTTAATTGTAATCGCATGTTAGATTAAGTTCAATTTATTGTATTTACTTTTTTATTTATTTATTTTTTTCAATTTATTTTATTTATTTTCAATTTATTTCAATTTATTCTGTATTGGTAACTTGGATCATGGTTCATTTTACTGAAATATCTTCTTGCAGTTGCTTATAATTTGTATACTCAATGCATTATGGTGAAAAGATTATGAAATATATTTGATAAACGATCAAGTCATACTTAGCCATAGCCTTAACCCTGGCCTTATAATGTACAAATCTAGTCTTAACCAGCTCTACATTCGATCAGAACCCAAAGACACAACTCTAAGCCTGATAATAGCCATAGTCTTAACAACGGATTCATTTATACCAGTCGTTAACAACCTAATATATTGCCGGATGCAAATCAACTTTCCTATAACTAATTCAATTTCAAACTTCTGGAATATCATACTGCTTGTTTATCATCCAATAATTGCGCTACAGCTGCTTCTTATATGTACCTTGCTTGCAAACTGTGGAGGTGTAAGGTTCAAGCGTGTGCGAATCGTGTGATGCACAAGTGTTAAAGCAAACTAAATCTGCTCTTTTCTGTACTTACGTGAAAGCGAAAAATAACACAGCTGCCCCGAAAGTGTAAAATCACGATGCTGGTAGCAATATTATTTAGTCTTTGATTAAAAAGTATATTTGAGTTAAATTTAATCAAAATTCATTGAGAAATTTCGAAGTGAATGCACAAAAAGCTATCGGTGGTTGAATTTATTTACAATAAACAAGCTTTGAAGGTAAGAGCTATCATTACATTCTAACATTTTTAAAAATATATATTATATAAGCATTGTGAGGGTGACACATTTTTCAATTTTCCATGCTTCCTCTCATATATCTATCTATCGTCTTGAGTCTTATAGGTTTCCCCATCTGGAGTAGAAACAATGTTGGCCCTGATTTTCATCTTCGCTGCAATCGTCTTGCAAGGAGGTAAGTGCACGATTGACTGTCAGAAGATCATTTCTTTCTTTCTGTTGGAATTAGTCAAACCATACTTTGGTAAACAATTGTTAAGAATTCTGATTGTTCTCATCAATGTTAACGTCATCAATATACAATTAGTTAACCTTAATTATACATTAGTTATATCCATTTTTCAATTTCTACAATCCTAACAAATTTGCATTTACACTCTACCAGGATTTCTTTTAATATTCTCTATACTTATTTGAGAATGACCTACGCTAATACTTTGGTATGTACGATGACCTTCGCGTCTCTCCTATGACATTATGACATTTTGACGGTATGACATTTTGACATTACGACAGTATGACATTATGGCAGTGTGACACTCTGACAGTGTTGCATTGCGATAGTGTGACATTATAACAGTATGACATTATTACAGCGTGACATTATGACAGTATTACATGATGACATTACGACAGTGTGACATTATGACGGTGTGACAATATGAGTTTATGACAGTGTGACATCAGGACAGTATGACACTATGGTAGTATGTCATTTCTCTGTTTAAATATTCAAATCTGTGTTTCTGATTTCTTTTTCAGCAGAAGGAAAAATTACTGGACGTAAGTTATATTCAATGAATGAGTGAGTGAAAGAGAGAACAATAATTTAATTACTAAATGTAATTTAACTACTAATTTACCTGAGCTAAGCGACCAAGAAAGAGATTAACAAGGTCTCTTAAGACTAATAGCTACTGAAGTGAGGTCAGACACAATATGGTAGAGTCTTGAAAATGATGAAATCTATCCAAAGCAGTGAAATCTGTCCTTGTAACTTTCCCATACTGTTGTACAGTTTTGTCGTACTGTACACATCAAGCAAACAAGAAAACCTCGACTGAGTCAAACTTCCGTTTAGAAACGATAAAATACTATAAAGTCAGGCGGTTTGAAAGGGAGATTAAAGGAGACAAATAAGAGCAGTGAATCTAAGAGAGTTTCACGAAACGTCAGATCAGACGGTCGCCATTATTATGCGTCGGTGAAGTCTAGTGGCTAGGATTTGTGGTTGTTAATCAGGAATACTTGGTTTGACTCCCGGGCCCAGACGACGCGTAAATTCGTTGCGTATTGTAGAGGAAAGCCACAGAACGTTTTCGCAAAATCGGATTCAAATGTAAGCTTATTTTGCATATACACGACTTATATAGTGTATGCACTACTGAGTTGGGATTTCTCAAATATTTGCATACTGCCATGTAGACTATAGTACATGCATATATTAGATTTGCATATAAGCAGCATACGCTGTATAAAGCTTTTATTGTTGTGGACCACAAGAGATACTGATTGGGTTACCTTCTTTAAACAACGCACCCTTTTCTTATGTAGTTTATCTAAATCTCATCATCGTAGGAGTTGCCAAAGAGATGCTATCGATGCACAATCGCTACAGACGACAGCACATAAATACACCACAACTACGATGGGATACGTCCTTAGCAACAGCATCGTTGTACTACGCGTTTAACCTCGCTTACAGGAAAGCACTCATTCATGATCGTGATTGGAAACGAGGTGAAAACCTCTTCAAGGGAAAAACCAGCAGCGGATTAGTGACGACAGCAACTGCTGTGCGAAAATGGTGAGAAATTGCATCACACAAGTTGAGAGTGGGGAGACCCTCGACAGAAACAAGACTCATTTGGTTAGCGTTTAGGGATAGCATGGTCCCTTCCTTTCTTTCTTCCTCCCTTCCTCCTTAACTTCTATCCTCCCTTCCTTCCTTCCTTCCTTTTTCTTCCCCCTTTCTTCCTTTTTCTTTCTTTCTTTTTTCTTCTCCCTTCCTTCCTTCCTTCCTTCCTTCCTTCCTTCTTTCTTTTCTTTCTTCCTTGTTTTCTTACTTACTTACTAACTTTCTTTCTTTCAATCTATTTTCTTTTCTTTTCTTCCTTCCTTTTTCTCATCTTCCTTCTTCCTTCTTTCCTCTCTTTAATCAATGTTTTCTTGACAAATGTCCAGCTTCATCACTAGATTTACTGATTTACAACTTTGGCACTTCAGGTACGAAGAAGAGAAGGATTATGATTACAAAACCGGACATCCGAAACCGGGCACGGCACATTTCACCCAGGTGAGGACATATTGACAAGACCTCAACGTTGGAGAAGAAAACACCAGAAGTTAACTTCTACTGATTTCAATAGTCTGTTAACAAAGCAATGCTTTAAAACGGCATTTACTTATTCGGAGCATTGTACTACTTATGAGTGCGCATGAAATTTTGTTTGAATTGGAGCACTCTACTATTTCGAAATTTGCTAATTTAATTTCCATATACGACATGTAAATGTATCGCCTTTGGATATTCATTTATTCTACTGTACAAGGAACGGAAACGTATAAGCGACCACTTTAATATTTAGAATAGGATGCACGTCCATTCTATGTCCACATGATGACTATTAGTTGAGATGTTGTGTCAGCACACCTCAATACTTGTCTTGCATGTCATTATATATTCGGTTTGCTTTCTGAGATGAAAGGAGTGGAAGACATGACAGACTTCAAGCACGTCTGCAAAGAAGTACCTCAGAAATAGTTTTCTTTTTCAATGCTTACTTAAATATATTTTTGCCTTCTATACTCACTTACTGTTAATTGTGTATTCTAGCTTCTTTGAGCTTATAAATATTAGCTGTATTATTCATGTATCAGCCCTGTGTAAAATAGCCTGATGGCTAATCAGGCCCTGAATGAATGATGATGACGATTATTATTAATAATTAATTCTCTCAATCCCATTATCAAGCGAATACGTGAAAACAACGAGCAGCTGCTAGGGTGACAACGCAATGACGCGTCATTGATGAACGCCTTGTTTTCGTTCTCAGATGGTTTGGCGATCTTCTCGCTCCGTTGGATGCGCTGAAGCCAGGGTCATATCAACAACACACAGGATATCCTACGTAGTATGCAGATACAATCCTGCTGGCAATGTGGCCCACCAATTCACCACAAACGTAATGCCATTTAAGAAGAAAGCAATAGGTAAGAAACGCCAAGAAAACAAGGGTGAAATAGTTGAAATTTCAAGCATGTTTCATTTACAGTATTAATTCAAAGGACCAAGGCAAAGTTGCCCTTTACAAATATGTGACCTATCAATACAATTATACGTAAAGTGTGCTGTTTTAACTAGTGAAGAGCCAATGTAGCTGGAACTATGAACTTACATTGTAGAATACATTTTCTCCTTGAAGATGGTTCAACATTGTTGGTAGATCACATGCCTTTAACTGGCAGCACTGTACTAGTGTACTACTGTATCTGTATCTATCTATCTACCATTTCTACTCCACTGTCCTATGCCTATTCCAATGAGATTACACCACCTGCTCCTAAATCTAACTGTTCTTTATTCCTTTCACAGTCGCGTGCTATGATCACGCTCGCTCTTGCAAGGCTTTTAAAAAGCAATGTCACAATCCCCAACTAACGACAACTATGAAGATTAAGTGTCCGAAGACATGCAAATATTGCTGATCGCACTCATCCCATCTCATGCATTAGCCAACTCATTGCCCAAAGCGACATCCACATCTCAACAGAACTCAAGATGTCCCAAAACTCTTATACATCAAGATATCTAGCTTGAGTCAAGTAAAACCTGAGCTCAGTGGCCACTTTATTGGTAAAGCATGTGGTCGCTTAAGACAGGTTTTAACTTACAGTATAGTTTAAGTATATACTGTATCTATTGTTGAATATCGATCATCATATCAGAATGATTCAATATTTGTGCAATCACTGTTTTGGTTTATGTAATGGTGTATTTGCTCAATATTTCAATATAAAGTTGGATTGTATTAGTTTATCTTATTCAGCTGTAACCAATTACAGTGAAACCTGTCTATAACGGTTACCTCTGGGACCTGAGAAAAACGGCCTTTATAGACAGGTGGCCTTTCTGTCCAGGTCGATTTCTATAGAAAGTATCATTTTGAGGTAATGAAGAGTGGCCTTTATGCACAGATGGCTGCTCTGTAGAGGTGGCCGCTAATACAGGTTTGACTGTAACAAGTATCTACAAGTCCAATACAGTTGACTCCGCTTAATAGAACCACCATATAATCGGATCAGCCGCTTTATAGGACCAAACATTCGGTCGCCTTTCAGTCACTGGTGTAAAAATATTAGTAATATTACTATTACAGTGAAACCTGTCTATAACGGTCAACTCTGGGACTTGAAAAAATGACCTTTATAGACAGGTGGCCTTTCTGACCAGGTCGATTTCTATAGAAAGTATCATTTTGGGGGTTATGAAGAGTGGCCTTTATACACAGGTGGTTGCTCTATAGAGGTGGCCGCTAATACAGGTTTGACTGTAGTGACAACAACGGAATATACATATCGATACAGTTTATATTGGTAATTTGGGGGGGAAAAAATCAGGGAAAAACAAGCACTCTCATTCCGTGATGTTTATTGCAAGGGCCTACAGAACGTGACTTCGATCTCAGATAATCATATATAAATTATATAAATACTTAAATAACTACACTAGCTGCAAGATTAATCAAGACAGTAACTTGTGTTTCCGTGACGATGATACTCAAAGTGAAATCCGCAGTCATCAGTAAAATATACAACAACACCAGATTATATACAACAATACAACATTTTATGTTTATTTTCAAATTTTATCTCCTTCCGGTATCATTATCGTCGAATTTGAAAATCGTGATAATCAATTTCAGAGATCCTTCTTTCATTTCTGAATTCACAACGTTCTATTTGACTTCTTGGGCTCCCGACCGATGACAACCATGTCTTCCTAGGAAACAAAGATCGATACAAGAACTCACGTTGTACGCTTATTTTCAATGACAATGCAGTCCAGCCAATCTTGCGTGACCACCTGTCTTGCGTGACCACCTGCCTTGAGTGACCACCTGCCTTGAGTGACCACCTGCCTTAAGTGACCAACTGTTATAAATGACCANACCACCTGTCTTAAGCGACCACCTGTCTTAAGCGACCACCTGTCTTAAGCGACCAACTGTCTTAAGCAACCACCTGTCTTAAGCAACCACCTGTCTTAAGGGACCACATGTCTTAAGTGACCTTAAGTGATTTTACACATAAACTTGCAGACTTACAAATTGTTTTGTACATACAGTATAACGAAAATAAATGTTTAAAGCGTGAAGACTCAATGAAGTTAAAGCCATACTTTCTTTGTAGATTAGCTTCTGTTTGAGATCAATTCGCTAACATAGTTATTCCTAGGGGGAACACATTACTGGAGGCATCGTCGGTTCAAAAACTCAAACATAGTCTAGAACTGATAGACATCAAGTCCTAATGTCTTGCATAATCTTGTCTTCTTTAATTTGAATTGTATTTTGCTTTATGTAAGACATGGTTGCACTCAAGTGTAGCGCAACAGGCTATTTGGTATGGAGTCACTCAGCCTGATAGCCAATTTAGTGTAGTGTAATCCAGGTCTAAAGATCACATTGATATCAGATTAAATATGGCATGGAGATTCACTGCACTATCATTACTGCGTGACATAATCTGGCATGTCGACAATAGTACACAGTGCAAACAGTATGAAAGATGTGCAGTCCAGCTGAACTGCATTGCCACGTCTGCTTGCTGCAAGGGTAGATCTGAAATTGCAGCTAGCCAGTAGAAGTAACTGTCAAATTGTTTGCCGGCATAGCTGATGTTGCATAAAATATTTTGCAGTTGACCAGTGACCATGAAAAACCAGTACAGAGTATGGTCACAATACGTCAAACTTCTTTCTAGCCTTCTGTAAGGTGGAGTTCTCAGCTGCAGTGAATTTCAACCATGCAATTTCAAGGATGGGAAGCAGACATACAGGGGTGGCTTCACTGGCTTGGGGGGCTGTAGCCCGCCATTAGGGAATCTGCAGCAGCTCTGTCGTAGTTGTGGTAATCTTGGCCACAATCCCATTTAACCAGCCGTCGTGCTGGATAAATGCAGATGACGAGCTAATTGCCACATATTATGAGGCTCAAAAATGCGAATTTGGTAGTGATTTCAATGTTTACTTACACATTTTATAGAAATTTACCCTGTTTGCATGGTTAGCTCCCCTATCGAGTAAGCCTAGCCCTCATCTAAAATTTCTGGAGCCATCCCTGCAGACATATGTGGCAAGAATTTGACAATAAATAGATAAAAAGTAAAGTCTTACATTTCAACAATCTGTTCGTCCTTGCCTTGCACTTCTCCAATCACCGTTCGATGTGGTGTGTTTTGAACAAAGCCGACAAGAGATAGTTTCACAGCCATCTTCTGTGTATGCTGCTATGAAAAAAACACTGTGCAAAATCTCGAAAGCCATCAAGTAATAACAACCAATAAAATAAATCTACAGTAAGTAAGTAGACAAACAATAATTATTACGTGTTAAATTGTTAGTAAAGCAAAACCAATACTGTATCAATCTCTGACCGTTGATTAATCGGCTCTAACAATGAAATATCCTAATCATCAAATGAATGCATGCAACAGTTTTACAATAAATATTGTTATTTGATTCTCTGCTTCATTTATTTATCTACTTCTTGATTAAGAAAAATAATTATTTAAACATACTGTACTGTATTTCCCATTATGAATGCCAATGATGCAATAACCTCAAAGCAGGAATTGATACAGTGAAACATGTGTAGGCTATAACGGTCACTTTTGGAACCTAAGAAAAATGACCTTTATAGACAGGTGGTCTCTCTATCCAGGTTACTTTCTATAGAAAGTGTCATTTTAGGGTTACGAAGAGTGGCTTTTATACACTGGTGGCTGCTCTATAGAGGTGGTCGCTAACACAGGTTTGACTGCAGTAGTTTATTTTGTCTGTTGTTTTGGGACAAAAGTCGAAAACTCGCTCTTTCAGGACATCTCTTAGCTCCAACTTTCTCTTTTGATAATCATTCCTTCAATATCTGAATATAGGTCGCCCCTAGATCTCGTTGAAAAGTGCCATTTTGAAGACTGGCGTATTGCACAACAAACAATTGTATCAATTGGAAATTCGGCATCGCACACCTTTCGGAAGAAGACACCTGGAAGAGAAGGAAAGTCTGAATTACTTCAAGAAAATTGGTGGAAAGTGGCAGCCAACATCAACAAGAAAAGCGTAAATTACATCACGAAAAAATAAAAAAATACTGGATGCTACAGTTGCTACTGACAAGAAAATTATTTACTCAATTGACAATTGTTCAAGCTTTTTATCTACGAAGTGGATATTCTTACGGTAACCGTAAACTTTCTTCCAAAAGATAAACTTACGGAAGTCGATTGCGCACGCGCNTAATAGCTTTGTTTGATGTTGATACAGAGTTTGCTGTTCTATGGCCCGCTTTTTGCTATTGTTTGAGCCGTTCCTGCAAAATTAGAGGTCTGAGTATAAGACTCGGTTATTGTCACGACTCGGATAATATCACGTTTTACGATTTTTCCGAGGGTGTGATATTAACCGAGTTACACTGTATTACAATAAATATTGTTATTTGATTCTCTGCTCCATTTATTTATCTAATTCTTGATTAAGAAAAACAATTATTTAAACATACTGTACTGTATTTCCCATTATGAATGCCAATGATGCAATAACCTCAAAGCAGGAATTGATACAGTGAAACATGTGTAGGCTATAACGGTCACTTTTGGGACCTAAGAAAAATGACCTTTATAGACAGGTGGTCTCTCTATCCAGGTTACTTTCTATAGAAAGTGTCATTTTAGGGTTACGAAGAGTGGCTTTTATACACTGGTGGCTGCTCTATAGAGGTGGTCGCTAACACAGGTTTGACTGTAGTTTATTTTGTCTGCTGTTTTGGGACAAAAGTCGAAAACTCCAACTTTCTCTTTTGATAATCATTCCTTCAATATCTGAACATAGGTCGCCCCTAGATCTCGTTGAAAAGTGCCATTTAGAAGACTGGCGTAGGCCTATTGCACAACAAACAATTGTATCAATTGGAAATTCGGCATCGCACACCTTTCGGAAGAAGACACCTGGAAGAGAAGGAAAGTCTGAATTACTTCAAGAAAATTGGTGGAAAGTGGCAGCCAACATCAACAGGAAAAGCGTAATATACATCACGAAAAAATAAAAAAATACTGGATGCTACAGTTGCTACTGACAAGAACATTATTTACTCAATTGACAATTGTTCAAGCTTTTTATCTATTCCAATTGATATTATTTTAAAACTATGCCTGGACGTTACAAATTTACAATGGAGTAGTTTGAAACAAACAGCCTGATTTCGCCTTATCACCATTTAATGACGTAATTAATGGGTTGATTTGTCCTTACTAAATATTTACTTCAGCTGTCCTTGAGCCTTTGGGCCTCAGCTGATCAGCCTCGGCCCTCAGTCAGGCACTCTCAGCCTAAAAGGCTAAAAACTGTAAGACAGACATTATTTCTAGAAAATAAGCTATAGAGAAGTGGACAGAAGAAAATTACAGTCTCACAAGTTGAAAAAAGTATACTAAAGATTCTGCAAACCTTGCACTCTTCCGTACACTTCGTATTCTAGGGCCAAAAACTTCTTGACAGTATTCGCCATATTGTTGACAACCGACAACGCTATCTTGAACAGGCCTCGTTTTACGAGAAAGCACGTTGCGAAATGTAGTCGCGAGTCACTGTTCATCATCATCATCATTAATTTATTCAGAAAATCTGATAAACCAATATGGCTTTTTCATGATACTATTGAAATTGAGCTGAGATTATTAATGTCAATAATAATTATAAATACGGAGGGAGAGGATAAAGGTTACTTGAACATATTGAAATAATTATATTTCGCAAAAGCGAATAATGTGATATTTCAATGCAAAATGGTATTATTATTGTTTGTTTAATTTGTTGAATTATTGCGATCAAAATAAAATATAAAAAACTTAGACACAAGGAACAAATTTATGCTTCTAAAGTGCCTGCGACGAAGACCCCTGAAACCCGCTCTGAGGTTTCACAGCTTGAATAGGAAAGTCCATTCCACAGAATGATGTGCCCCACTGAACTGGAAGGGACTTGCGTGACGATCGACGTTGAACGTATAATATAACATATAACATAACATATTATAACATA
>OFHS01002139.1:0-18572 GCA_900245855.1 Calvadosia cruxmelitensis
AGAGTGGAGGACTGCTGTCCATAAATGGGTGCACCAACGGCTGTATCAGCTAAGGAACTGAAGAAGCTCCATAACCCATCTGAGCGTCAGTCCAATATTTAAATAATTATAGATTAGTCTTTTCCATGTACCACTCACACATTTTCGGAGTCGAAACTTGGTTCTCCGTATTTAGTAGCAAACACAGAATGTACAGTCTGGCGAGACACCAGATGTTCCACCTGCCAGCAACGGAAATTCAAAATTGTTGTTACGCATATGTACAGTTAAATAAACACGGTACAGCGTTCTGACCTTTCTCTCCTTGGTGTAGTCCTATTACGAAGAACTATTAGGGCGTTTTTCTGGTAATGTCAGATTCGGATATAGAACCATACAGCTTGATTTTTGTCAGGCAGAGTGATTCATCGGCAAGCTAGACAACGACCAGGATCAGGATTAGGGTTGCGTTTTAGGTTTACAACCCAACTTTGGTTTACGATCAACACAACTGAGTCAACATTAACACTTGGTTAGAAATGTGCTGCGGTTGAATTCAGGGTAAGTCAGATTGTTCTAAAAACACAGAAATAGTGTTAAATTCGAAAATTCTCAGCATCAAACCGATTAACTCTTATTACCGTGAGGCGACAAGTGTAGCGACAAGGCTGTCGTTGCGCATCCTGGAAGAACAATATTTGTGATGTTCGTTTTATTCAAGGTTCGGATCATTTAGCAGTGTTTCCATTCGTCGTATTTCTCTTTCTTTTTTGATCACGTTTTAATATACTGTATTAAGAAGAATACACACATTCAGAGGAGTCTCTATGTTGAAATGAGAATAATGCAAAGGACGAAAATACCGGACAAATAGCGGAATCGGTTACTTTTTCGGTACTGGACATCAACGAAAAAGTCCTAAGATTTGGCTTGACAACAAAACTGACCCTTGCTGCTCTTCAACCTCTATATTCAGGCCTACGTCTAGTGGGCTAGTTGCAGCTAGCGGTAGAGTTGCAACCGGGGGCAGTAACCGGGGTTTTTCCCCGTTAAGAAGATCCAATATTTTCTTATCAGGGTAACGGGGATTTATAACCGAAGGTAAACGGGGAACGGGGATTTCTTTGATGTGCCGAATACATCATTTGACCCTTCGAATGCGATGGTAAACAAACAGTTTTGGCTCCGCTGATCGACTCTGTGCAATCGCTTGAAAATATTCCAAGAAAACCATACAGACCCGCGAGAATCAGGATCGTAAGGACCACAACGGAAAAAAAACACATTAAAATTGTTGTATTTCTCTTCTGTTCGAATGATTATGACGAGATCATTGTAGGTTCACAGAATTCGCAAACAATCCAGACAAGATGGAAACATTATGCCGCTGCTGGTTCATCGAAACGCGTTTAAAGAAGCAACCTGAAGAGGTTTGTTGTCGTCGAAGCTCAGCGAGCTCACACCTCGCCAACGAAACGGCATTGTGTGAACATAGCTCGTGATTTTATTTGCTTTGATAAGGAGCACATTATTTGTTCGCTTGCCGTCCAAGTTGGAATGTTTTCGGTAGCTGTAAGTCAGGCAAGCCAAACCAGCGGAACTAAACAAACTCTCGCTTACCAAACCCGTCGAGTTTTTGGATTAACCATAATTCACACTGTTTGAATTACCATTGTGAATAACAACACGGCTTTTGTTTGGTTTGGACAACAGCGACTGCAGCAAACATTTTCTGATTTCGATTCTTGGAAAGCAACACGGGAAATGAGCCGTGACAGTCAGGATATTCTTGTGATCGTCGCCATGGGCTCATCCTCGAATTCACCGTTTTGATTTAGCTGGATTTAGCCATCAAGAATGTACACAACACGAGCCACGAGAAATTGAGTCTCTTCGAAAGACTGTTTACATCCAGACGGTAACATGGATGAAGCGACGAATCATATCTTGTCTATCACTCCAAGCAGTAATTTCTCGTCATCTTTGAACGTGGAGCAGCGATGAGCACACGCAGACCGGACTTCGACAAGTACACCAACAATCGAACTGTGAAGTGGGCACTGTCTGGATCATGCTGTGATTCTTGCGATTCAATAATACAACAACACCGTATGCCTGAGAGGTTTCCCATCTGTCATAAACGGATACATTTTTAACGTTGATCAAACAAACACGTCGTTACGCCAGAGAATGTGGCCGAAACAACATGCATTTAATCAATAAATTAAAATAAAGCGATTCCCCGTTATGAATACCGGGGAATGAAACCGGGGGAACGGGGAAAGCCGAGGAATTGTAAACAGGGTAAGCCCCGTCAATGACGTCTTCTTAACGGGGATTATAATCGGGGATCCCCGTTAACTACGGGGAAACGGGGCCCCCGGTTGCAACTCTAGCTAGCGGTTGTTCATCAGGGAACTATTAGAACTAGGTGTAGCAGCAATCTAAGTTAGGCTGTTAGCCTACAAATTATTCATTATATTTTGTAGATGTGTGCCTTTGAAGGGTGCACTTCAACATATTTACCGCAAGTTTGCACCTGAACCTGTGCTGTTTAGGCTTTTGTGGTCTGTGGGCTGGCAGCTGGCTTACTGATATGGCCCTACACTCAGTACAAGGCTACTCTACAGGCTACACTTACCTTGAAGAAATGGCGTGCAGAAGGTAGAACATTCTTCGCCTTGCTACCAACTGCAGACACTGAATTGTTCCTGGTACACTTTTTGTATCTCGTGGTTGCATTTTTTCCATAGCTTTCTTCAGCGACTGTTACATCGTCAGCCTGCTTCTCGTCGTCCTTGTCGTTTGACGTCCTCACGAGAATCGCCATCTTGGATTGCCTCGTTCATCAGAACAACCACGCCTCCTTCTAGTGACATCAACAAACTTCCAAACATTATTTTCACTTTCTATTTGGTGCTTCTGTGGCCTCTTGGCTTCAATATGGATTACATTGAGCTGGTCAATATATCACTGAAATCTCCGAACTCTGCCTTGTCGCCGTGTCGTTTCATCGGCAATGCTGATCTGGCCATGCGAATCATGGGCTACGTGAGTCGATTGAGTCGTAGTTTGCGTACATTGCATATCCAAGTTCCTCCTTCGTTACATCATTGTTACATGCGCAGAACCTTGTGTAAATTTACTGTTTCTGCTGGGGTACATGTATGAATAAGCTAGCGCATGCCCTGTCGTTGTTGTGGCTCATCTTTCGTCCACGTGTGTTTGTGCACTCAAACTTAGTAATGACGTCATTGTTCGTTGGAGTGTGGTTTCAACTAATCGTCTCTCAGATGCGAAGAGAAAGAGCGATGATCAATCCAAATCCAATGGCTATGAGGTCGCAGTAATTGTAGCATTTTCCCGCTCTTGCGATGTTCATGATTGTTGTTGATCTCATCCAAGCGTCACGTGGTGCGGTGCCATGGCATAAGTCACATGACATTAAAAGTACAAAAGTGCTTTCCGCTGAGTGCGTTTTGCTCAATCTGCCATTCAGCTGTCGCTGTCTTTATTTTCATTAGAACAACAGCAATGACGTCATGTCATACATATATGGCTCCATTCCATATTATCCTGGATTTAAGTGGATATCCATTCGCATGCTGCATGGTTGCCCATTACGGAGCAAGTGCTTGTTGGTTGCACCTGCAGTCCTGTTCCCTGACCAAAGAATAGATTCCCCCAATGGGGGCTCACCATGGCCCCCTATGGCTCTAACCTTAGCATGCAGCAACCCAATAATTGCCAATATAATGACTTCTCAGTACATCTTTGGCTGATGTCATCTTCGCACAATCGCGTGAACCATGAAATGAACTTCGTCAATTGGTCAATTGGGATAACCTTTTCTTTCTTTCTCTTTTCAGTACAAATTAATTGGCGTGTTGAGCATGTGCTCTTCATTCCTGAGGTATGTTCAACCCACAGTGACTTTTATTTCTAGGTTATCAATGTGTGCAGATCGACGTTTATCCCATTTACAATGATTGTGGTCTCTGCTGGTTAAATTGCTTGTGACACAACCAGAGGTCTAGAAGGCGTGGCACGATGCGGGGACCTACATATGATATATATACAATCGTCTGACTGGGTCATCACTTGTCAATTCTGCTCGCCCTTATTGTAATATACTATATCACTTTCTTTGCATACCTGCTGCGGAATCTCTAATAACCTTTTTGATTTATTACATTCGCTTGCAGTATTGTTGGCTCATTGTCCATTTTGGCATTTGTTGCTCATAAACGTGTTTGTTTACAACCAGAGGTGAGTTCACGAGATGATTCATAGCTTAATTAATAACCAGTTTCTATAAACATCCATATTATATCATTTTCTGCATTTGTGTTCCTCGACCCGAGCGCAGAGACTCGCATTCCTGTTAACCTCATTTTTACGTGGTTTATAAAGTACAGTATATCGTAATTTCATTCATTAGTAAGCTCTCTTGTTAAACACTCATTGCGCCTGGTCCTTCTCTGCTCCTTATTGTCTACTATGGAACCTTCAACTATTGTTGTATCTGGCTCCCAATTAGCTAGTACATTCTCTTGTGAACTTTTAATTTTCTCCAAAGAACAGCTGACCTCCCTTCTAGCTTCCTGCTGGCTCCACCCCTCGCTCAACTAATCAGTTTCAATGGCGACCGATGGCCACTCATAGCAGGTGATTGTGTGTGTGTGTTTTTGCTAGATCCGTCCACTATTTCATCTGACGGTCGCTGATCTCATTCTGGCAGTGTTGTGGTTTGTCAGTCCAACTGTCTACTTCGTCAACGGCCAATCGCTGTCCAGTCATCCAGTCGGCTGTTTTGTCATGCAGACTGTCACTGAGGTACGTATTTGATGTATCCCATGGCAACCCTGGAGATTGGGATCTAAATTCCCCTGACGATGAACGCCGTGGGCTTGCAAATTGGATATATGAATAAATAAATGACGCTGATGGTTGATGACGTAGCTGTTGGGGCTATACGTCCGACCATCGCTAACCATCAACTCAGCACAGCTTCCATTGACTGTTGTTAATTTGGCTCGTTTTTAGATTGTCCACGTCATCACTTTCTTCTTGACAATCAACTACGCGGCTAATGTCTATCTCTGCATGAAAGAGAGGGCGTCTCGTCTGGATGACCTTGAGATGCCATTGGTAAAGTGAATCGTGGTTAAGATCGAAACTAGCAGATGCTTGCCGTGTTGCGCTGCATCTTCATCTTACGGCTATGCTTGCCTTTTGACTTCTAGCTGCCAACCACGGTGTCACGGCGGAAGTGGATGCGTCCTCTTTGTTGTGCGAGTGCATGGTATGCCAAGATGCATCTGATCATCATTAATTCAGATAAACTATGACGTCATCTGGCTTTTTCACTGAGCCTGCTTCTCTCCTTCTTGAATCCTTGAGGGTATTTATAGCATCGTTTTCAAAATGGTCTTTTCGTCTTGCAGGATCTTTCCATTTGCGCTCTTCTTGCCTTTCGTCGTTCACATGAGCTCAGAATACATCGATGCGTGCCAATGGTAACATCAACCTCCACTGTGAACGCACACTCTTCCCCATTTCCCCGCAGTGCCTTGTGGGACGTCTGAAAGTCCAGCCTCGCTCTTGAACTGCCTTTTGTTGTGTTTGTTGCAGTTGCATTATGCTGATTGACGCGCCGCGCCCTAAGGTTCGTATTGCGACTGCTGTAGCCGATCGTCACTGTGCGCCGTGGAATCACGAAGAAGCGTTACCTGTGTCTCTTTTGTTCTTTCTTTCTTCCTCCGCAGAGAAGCGCTAGCATCTGGAAGAACTACGGTTACATCGTCATGGTTGTCACATTATCCGCATCGATTATTGCCAACGTGGTACATTCAAGAAATATGATGTTCTAGACAACAATTTCTGCTTCTTTTAAATATCAACTTTGGCTTAAATTAAGACTTGGTCTTATTCTTGGCGAAGAACAATAACAGCAATATGAATGTGGCTTACAGCGTGAAGTATTCTTGCAATTGATTTTAAGAATTACTTCGAAATGAGATATTTTTCGCTTAGAGTAGTAGCCATTTTATCGCTTTTGTGTTGACTGTGCTCCTAACGACTAATACCCAATCCTCATTTTGACTACTGTATGATTGTACCTATACGATGTCTCATTTCCAGGTCCTCTACGCGTTGACGCTGCGCTTGTATCGTCGCTCGGTTCCAGGTCAGTTGCCGTGGTGATTGTATTTGAAATCTGCGTTAGCTGGTCACGTTTTGTTTTGAATGTCGTTATTATAAATATTTGCAGCGAATTTCCACACGGACCGCGAGCGACTCATGATCCATCGACTGACGCAGCGGACGCTCAAGTTTATTCTCGCGTTTCTGATTTGCTGGAGCCCAGGTCTGTTACCTGGCAACACCGTTGCGGAAAGCATCTGACAGAGGGTTTGGGACTGACTGATTTTATTGACATTTCTCCTTTCTCAACAGCGCTGCTCATAGTCTCGATCGACCTGCAGCTGGCCTCGTATGAAGCGGTGTCTTTTCATCCGGTCGATCGGTACATTGCGTTATACGTCATTCAGGTGAGGAGCGATAAGGGAACAGTGATTGCTCGAATGGCTTGCATATGCTACGACACATAGCGGGAAGGGAGAGGGGGCAAAGGAGACCCTGCGGATGCCTTGATGGTACTTCTTATTCCGCTTAGGCGATGACGGCCCCGCTCCAAGGCTGCTTAAACAGTTTGGTGTACGGATGGGGCCGAAGGACGTTTCGAGAGATTGTCTTTTCCCCATCGCGAAGAAACAGTCGACCAGCCGCCACGGAAGAGCCCTGGACATCAGACTCTGACGCACAGCAACTGATGACGTCGTGAATGGGTTTGGAGCCTGGGTTTGCATCATGCCTCCACTCAGCGAGAATAATTATATCAGCTTAAAGAAGTGTGATTTTAAAATAGAACCAATGTTTTGTAAGTAGGCACGATTTGTAGCCATTTGTGAATAAAATGAATAGTAAGAGATTCGGTCTGCCGATAGTTTTCTGATCAGTGGATTGATGTCTTTACTCCTATCCGATGGTCTGTCTCTTACTCGTTCAATGCCATTTGAGGCTCGATCATAACTAATTATTATTCGGCGACGCCACAGCAGCGAACACAAGAAACACTCTAGATATGTATAACCTTACTTAGAGCCATTTTTCGTCAGTTGTTATTCACAACAACATTATCAGACAAGCCTCAGCGGTCGTCTCACGTGTGGATAAGAAGCGAACACTTGCAGTGAGTCAGTCGGTCGTTAACGCCAGGCAGTCCACGGATGGCATGTCAACGACAAGCAAGGGCGAGAGGTCAGAGAGAGGGAGCGATCAAGCTCTCATGTTTCATATATTTTCGGGCACGTTGTCCAATCTCCGATCTCCTTCGCCTCCCAATACCCGCCCTTGTAGACGAAGATGTCTGAATCGGAATGTTCGTCCTTTGTTAATTCGAACCACGTGGGTTTATAGCCCTCGTATACGCGGCCACACGATGCAGCCTCTTCTGCTTCGGTCTCCCTTCGACGTCGCCGCGTACGCTGGCTCTCTTCCAGCTTCCCTTTCACGCGATTTGCCTCATCAAAGTCGCCCTCTTCCATGACACGAATGTCGGGACGCAGTCGTGAGTCGGTCGGTGACACAGCTCCTTCGGGTTGATTTAGCGAGCACGTGAACTCGCCGAAGTTGTACCGCCGCGACGAACCAGGGCTGAAATGGAAAAAGCAGCCGCTTTGACAAAGCAGAACACAAAAGCACACCCAAACATAGTGATGAGCCTGATGGGGAAGCAGCGCCAGGTAAAGTGGGGGGCACAGACTTACGCGAGGGGTGCCCTTGACCACAGCAGCGACGGGGCGAGTGTCTGGGCGTTGCCCTGCTTGGAGGCGATGATCTTCTTTCCCGTAGGCATCCCACCGCCGCCATTGTTGTAAACGACCTTAGCACATTCCATCTTCTGATCCCAGAAGCCAGACACGACATAACGCGTCACATTGTCCTTGTCAGTGACGAAGCCTGTCACCTGAAAGAGAGGCACGATGTCATGACGACGTCCATTTTTCCATTATGAGACTGTATTTCCATCAGCCAATGGTACTCACCCTTTTGGGCGGGTCGCGCGAGAAGTAGCTGTAAGAGTGGTATTTCATGTGGCATTTCTCGCCAGTGGTGTGATTGATGATGTCCATTTCGCCAGACTGGTCGATCCACAGTTTGCCGACGATGATGTTGTGCACGGTGGAGGTCACCTTCTTCCACGTGTAGTAGTTGCCGCTGTCTGCAAAGGTGCAGTGGGCGGTGCCGAGTGGGACGACCTGCAGGTAGTGGCCGCGGAACTTGCTGCTCATGGTGAACGTCTGCCACAGCGTCCAGCCTTTGCCTTCGACGTGATGAGCAACGGACGGCGGATGATGACTCACCTATGACCATCCAACCACAACAGCATCACAACGGCCCGCGTGCAGAGGCACAGAGAGAACACACAGCGCATGCGTCGCAAGCGTACCTGTTCGGTGAGTGATCGCCATCCCATGTCGGCCGTTCGATCGCATTCGTACGTTTCACCGAGCATCGGATTGAATGGCTTGCCAGTCCGCTGTGCGGTCGACGAGTAGCAAGAGGCACCGAATGCGGCCACGTGACAGATCTGCTCCAATGAGCTATCGCAGCAGGCGGCGCGATCCAAGATGTCCGAATACTCGAGTTCTTCTGTGATCCTCTGCGTCATGGATAATGGCTCGCTGAAGTTCACCTGCGTGAAGAGAGAGAGAGAGAATCAGAAGCGCAGTGACTTACGACAAAGTGCGTCTGCAGGGGTTAAGATCCATTCAGGCCTTGATTCATACCGGCATGGGGATCTTGGACAATTCCTTGCCAATGCAGTTCTTCATGATGCTCCACAGGTTCATGCTGACCGTCGGCCGGTCGGGAATCGTCGTCCGGTATTTCGTTGGCGGAAGCGAATCAGAGACCAATTGACTGAGCTGCTGCTGTTGCTGCTTCTGCGTGGGAGTCACTTCACCCGTCTGCGAATAGAAACAAGCAACTCAGTTGTCGCGGCACTACTGGTCGACGCGCGCTCGCATTGGTCGCGTCATGGCATATCGTGCGATCATTACTCACAGTGAAGGTGTCCCTGAGGTCTTGCGAGTAGAAGCGACGGTGATGATTGCTTTCCTTACTTGGTTCCAGAAGTTTCTCCGACTTGGAACGGCGAATAGCATAGCCATCTCCAGTGACGGCCTCGCCTGACAACGGCACGCCCAATTTGCTGCTGCCTGGACCGGACGAGATCGAATCAGTCTCCGATTCAATGAAAGGCAACGTGGAAGCACCTTCGCCTGGCAGTTCGTAGGACAGCGCTAAGGTAGTGTCATCATCGCCCAGGCCGAACGAAGCCGGGTCGTCGGAGACGGCATCAAAGAATTCATCGGGTTCATCCTCCTCGTCGACGTCATCTGTGCGCGTCTCGTCACCGTAGATGGAATCACTCAGGCCCTTGCTGAGGGTGGGGCTTTCGACGTTCAGCATCATCGAACCGGAGTGGCTGCGCGAGTAGACTTCCTTCTTACAAGCGCGCTCTAGCTGGTTGTGCTGCTTGGCAAGGGTCTCGACCGTCTCTTCCAGCTGCGTCCGCTTCACCCGCTCGTACTGCAACAACTTCTGAAAGCGCTTCTCGTAGGCCTGCGCCAGTTCCGTAAGATCCTTGCACGCCTGGAGCAATGCAACGAGACAAAGCATGCAATAAGGAAGAAAACCAAGGCCTTTATCACCCATAACCCCTTTGACTTGTTGGCGGCAATAGTCACATCATCTGACCACGCCCACGTTATACTCACAACAACAACAACAACAACACCAATGTTATTACAGTCAAACATGTCCTAAAAGAGCATGAAAGGGACCAATGAAACACAGTCATGTGTCACAGGTGGTCACTTGACACAGGTGGTCACTTGTCACAGGTGGTCACTTGTCACAGGTTGGATCTTAGCAGCTATCCCAGAAGTAGTACATGCAGTGTCCCTATTGAATTACGATTGTTCAAGGTGAAGCAATCCATTAAATACAATTAAGCCAGACGGAGGTTGAAGAGCAAGAGAGAACTGCACCATTTTATGTGTTGCTGTTCTGGCAAGACTGAGCTTGCTTCGCATCAAAAGGCCCATCACACTTTTACTGAACAGTAATCCTTACATCGATCATGGCATTGGAGGTGATCCGAAACAGTTGCGCTTTCTCATTGACCAGCTTCAGCTTAAACTGAGTGTCGCCAATGCTCTCTCTTGAGTCATTGCTGCTCTTGTGATTGGGTGTCGCCAGGTCTGATACGTCACTGATTGCCCGCTGCAGCGCCGAGCCATGGCTTGTCACCAGGTTATTGCAAGTAATGAGGTCTTCAAGCTTGCTGGAGAGAGACTTCACAGAGAAATCTTGAGCCTCGTTCTCCACGTCGCTGTCTTCATCTATAAATTAAATACAGTTCAGTCAATATAATCATTGTGGAGGGCAACATTGCAACAATAGCTTTCTTTGCGGCATTCCGCCAATTTGAAGGTGCTTATCAACATATGCAATTTGGCAGCAGTTGGGCAACAGCAGCAAGACGGTGTTAAGTGACGTCGATATATGGAGACAATGTATTTTCTTTGAATTTTCACCTCAATAGTATCAATAGAATGAATAGAGATAGATACTGTCATGATCAAGAGGGTTTGCAACAAGCACAAGTCTGACCATTGCTACAGCACCCGATGAAGAAATACAGTTTACACATTGCAATAAAGCAGAGCAGAAGTTGACCGCAATTGCCGCAGATGTCAGGCATCATGTTACTATAGAAACGAAGAGAAATCAATAACATCTATTGAAGAAAAGCGAGTTGATCTGCCAAGTACCTCATAACAATTAATATTTTGATTACCGCATTTGGGAATGTACTTAGCAGAACTTAGTACACCTCTTCAACAAAGGCTTACAGCACATTTGCTGGTTTCAGATAACCTACTGGTGGAGTGGCAAACCTGCCGCTTTATTCTTGAGGCCAACTGATTATCCTAACCAACTCAACTCCAGTGATGTGCTAGTGGGCAGTACTCTTTCCATTTGATGCAATCACTCAGTGCTTGATTAATGCAGCAACATATCGTACACAAGAAAGAAGCAAATTGAGCAATAGGACAATCAATGAACCCTCAGCTACGTAGGATAACAACAGCATACTCCAGCAACTAGAATCAACATCTAGCTTTAACTTAATTTCTATACATCTTTCCCATTCTCAATAAATGTTATGTTATAGATCCAACTTGTTCTAGAAGAGGTCACTGCAGGCATGTTGCACTCTATTGAAGCTGCCTCCATATGAAACAGCATTTGAGAACACTGACCTGAAGCTAGTGCCTTGATTGCCTTTGCTTTTGCCAGCTCCAAAGTAGTCACCCAACGTTGCCTTTCAATTTCAGAGCCAGCCCTCAGATGGTACACTTGACTCCCACCATTAGAGATGACAAAACTGCAAGAGTCGATTGTGTCAATGAACGCCCCTGCCAAGTTGATTGTGCCACGGCAAGTGTGGCTCATTTCCGCTGGATTCCTGAATAGTAAAACAGAACACCTTCTTACATCTTAAATCTAAACAACGGATCAGTAAACTCTGGATCTCTTATCAGCAAATTGTGGGCCTATGAGAGCCAAGCTGGTTATCATCAGAGATAGCAATTGGCAGATTACACTTGCGGCCATCACAAGAACACTGCCACAATCAGTCCTGACTCTTTCATTTTCAAACATATCTTTTGTTCATCTGCTGACAACCCTAGCAAATTAGCGTCATTTGTAATGTTGTGCAAACATCTAATGGACTGGCCGTCTCCCTTTATCAAAGGCCACCCAGTGCTGTGTTGTGGGATGCATACTTTAATCTCGAGATATTAACGGGATTGATCTACCATTAGATAGTACTCCAGTTGTGCATTCATTCTGGTGAATTACATTTCACCAATCGATTTAACCGCACACCGCTGCTGTTTGTTTTAACAACGTAAGCAAAAATAAGAAATGTTAAATTGTTCTTCATTTTCATACGCCGACACAGAACTACAAGATGTGACTCTATTGTGTCTATAGATATATATGCGTATGCCTACTTTCCATGCAAATCGTATTTATTCCAACTGGTCTGAAAAATATTTAATTTGAGGCTTCTACTGTACGCAAGTTACAAACACTGCTTACGGCTCTCTATACAGTCTAGCTTGGGGTCTAGTTTAAGCAAAAAGCGTAGCAACATGGACAGTTTAAGACACCCGCTTGGGCAGGGCAGCCTGTACAAGATTCAAATGTTTGAGCGGATTAGCAATAATGACAGACTGATGATGCACATTAGGCACCAGGCCACAAGATAAAATTGCAGCTGAACACATTTCTGCGTTTTCATACTTTTAAAAGAGAACAGTAGAAGCTATTTGGGTCACTTTGAGTGGACCTAATCGTAAATTTTTAGTAAATTAAGAACTGGAATTCCTAATAATTGCAATTCATCAAGACGCATAGTAAGAAGTCGCCATGAAAGCAGAGGAAACAGAGCGTAGTACGCCGATCTCCTTGGAACAAAGCCGGGCGATGAATGTTTTCAAAACGAAAACAAAATAGGAAATATTCACATACAGAAGGCCAGCCTTGGAGCGGTCTTGTTCCAGCTTCAGGCGAACACATGCCGAGTTTATAGCGTCGCATGGGCCACTTCGCGTTCGGATATGAAATCTAGCAGCCAGCAGAGACTTCCAAAATTGAAATAGCTGAGTTAAAAATAAAGCTAAAATTGTTTCGTAAGGAAAATCTGGGGCTCGATACATCTGTAATCAATGCTGTAGAGGAGAAATTTACATGAAAAAGGGACAGGCTGTGTGGCTCCTTTCAATTTCATCCGGGAAGGCGCAACCACCATCCCACTTGTGCAAGACACGTCGATGCAACGCTGTTGCAATAACCGAAAGCACACCAACCTGTAATAGGAAATGAGTCCATTGCATAGGACGAACCATCTCCTCTGGTAGCCTTTGATGTAGTTTGTCCATTTCATAAGGTACCCTCTGAATTGGTCAGAGGACGCCTTTGCCTCGCTCATCCCGACGCGATGAGAACTCCAAGTACAAAACAACAAACGCCTTCAATATCTCCCATGCGTGTACCCACAACGCGGCAACAAATGATTCCCTCACGAGTCAGTTTATATGATCTTCAAGTAGAAGACTGTAGGCGTTTAACTCTTGCAGATATGTTACTTCATAAACACTCTCTCCCTCGAGCAAGAACGGCAAAGACAAACCAATTTCGTGACTTCTGGCAAGAATTATGGTCGACACCAGGCTACGACGAGTGCTGGTCACGTGATGTCTAGAGCAACTTCCTTGATCTTGCAATGGCAGAAATTTGGTCTGAGATCGATTTTCAAGGACCACCGCCGGACCCTTGGCCATGAAATATTCTGAGTTGTCGAAGTGCTTCAGCTACTTTTTGATTGAGAAAAATAAAAGCAGATAAGCAAATTTCGTGACCGTCAGCCACTGAAACTTTTCACACCATCATGTTAGAAAACAGATTAGCTAATAAATATTTAATCTCGATGCGAACTATAAAGGCGATGGCCAGAAAGAACAGTCCTGAAGAATTTCATTTGCCATCTGACATGTAGGAAATATTGAAGTCATGTTGATTTCCAAAGCGTAAGCAAGCAGCAAATTTGAATTTCGAAAGACATCACGCATTAAAAATTGCGACTCTCATTTCATTTGTTTTTAAAAGTTATAACAGGTAATAGACGCCATTTGATGAATTCTGTTTTAATTATTCCCGATTTGGCAACAAGATAATTACATATAAAACCGGCAACATCCTATCCCGACATGCTTTAGCTGGCATGCATTTGATCACAGGGACTAAATAATAATGATTTGTGCTTGGGAGTGCCTTTCGCCAATGGTACAGTTTTGGGCTTGGCAGATAGGTCGATGGCTCTCCTTTGGATTTCTGGAGTCGCCGGTCACGTGCGCCAACGAATCATTGTAGCCACTGAAGAAAACCCAAACAGCTAACCGTCAGCACGGGGTAAAGCGCAAAAGGGGAAACAGCACTCAAATCGCAGGAGAGGAGAGAAATACTCACGCTGACTTCAGTTTCGTAGTCGGATTCAAATTCCTGTAAACAAGTAAATATATAACGAAATTCAATTTAAGCAGGATTGATCCATCACGCAATATCAAAGAAGGACAAACTACTTGAGGAATTCTCAGCTACCCTGAGAATAATATTTAGAAGTTCAATATACTTTATGCAGGTAAGAGGCCTGGGGTTGATGACTAGATAAGACGATTGCAACGTACGAGTTCGTTTATGTCAGACAGATCGCCTACGAGATCCAGATCGACCGAGACGGATGAATTCGCCGGCTGCTGTTCAATCTCGTTGAGGGCTTCTACGACTTTGGAGTTGGTCGGATCGAGCCTGTGAAAGACGGCAAGGAAAACACGGACTGCATGAGTATATTTGGACTGTTATTATGTCATATCATCACTTGAAGAACGATGAGCAGCAGACCTTCTTGCTTTGAGGAAATGATGCATTGCTTCTAGCATTCGATTTGTTTCTTTGTAGCACTGGGCAAGCATGAAATGGAGCTGCGCCGTCCTCTGTACGTCCAGCTGTTTCTTCAACCTTCAAATGCATAATATGAACAAAATAATGACGTCTTGTCAAAGCGAGTGCCGCATTCTCTATTCATACGTCAAACCGCGCAACTGATCTGGCTAATGTAAACGCAACGGGATTCGATCGAATGTCCTCACATTGGAATGGCTTCGTTGAATTTTCTTTCTTTGGTCAAGATATCTGCTAGAATGTAAACGGCCGGCAGGTGCGAAGCATCGAGAGCTAGCGCCTTCTCCGTCATGGCCTGGGCCTGCAATAGAAACACAATGTAATGGCAAATAGCGAGGCCTTGCGAAGATGTCTCTGCTGAGTCCGTTGCAGCGAATAAGGAAAGCGATTAAAACATACACAGTACTAAAGCATAACAAATTGATTGCGGGAAGTGCGGCCCTTGGAAATTGATACCCCGATTAGCAATGCAACAATGATGTCACGGCAATACATTCTCTAATCAACCCAGCGTAGCTTGAAGCGGCGCAAGCAGCATTGACGATGGTCACTTGCCTTCTCTTGCATCTCTGAGTCTTTTGATAAGACCAACGCAGAAAGCTAAATTGAAACAAACCACAGACGGTGCATCATATGCCATTTGAACATCACCACAGCCAGCACAACACAAATCTTATATACCGGATGACTCTGCATTTTACAGGTCGCTTGGGCGTGAGTTGCTATGATGGCGTGTGTGGGAGTGATCCACATCACGTGATCAAATAGGCACAACAGTAACATAATAAACAATCGTGTTGCATGAGCATTGCTTTATCCTGGAGTTCTCTCTTAGCAAAATCACCACGCGTCATCAGGGCTCTTCGTTGAATCTCATCTTGAACACAGTGCAACCCTTTGATTGGGCTGCAACTACAGCTAAGCGTGGCTGGGCATCCTTATAAGGGAGCAATGGCCCATCGCATTGCCCCCCTCCCTGTGACCATCTTCTGCATACGAAGTAGGAGTTTCTGTTTTCGAGGCAACATAACAATCCTCACCCTCTATCATTTGATGAATTGATAATGTGATTAATCTAATGAAGTGCAATGATGATTACCGTCAGTGTCCTTGGCGATGCGCCAATCGCTTTCTGGCAATTCCTGGCGGCGGCCATCGCCTCTCTGCTTTTCTCGACTGACAAGTAGCAGTCAACGAGACCTAACAATCCACAATCAAACAGCATGGCAGGCAACACAGAGCAAAATTTCAAAATGAAATCATGAACTATTCAGACCAGGATTTAGATAACTATTTTCACTTTAAAACTATTCGTCAGACCGGCCCTTGATACGATGAGATCATACGACGCACTAGGGGATGCCCATGTGATGCAGAGACAGAGTGCTACCATCAAAATGCGAGCTCTTCGAGCGTGATGCTTGACAAGACTGCGCGTCAGAAAGGTCTCTAATCAACCCTTTCAGGACGGTCGAAATGGACGTCAGATCGATTGCTGAATTGAAACTTGAGTGACACATTAATAGAATCATTAGCACAAATAACAAATGAACTGCGAGTTGAATGATATTTAAAAACGAAATAGATTGTTGCTCTTAATGGATTTTAGTAATGAACGTAGAATGTCGCCTTATTTAATATGTTAACTATTGAACAGACTAAAACATGAAAAAATAATAATTGAAAAAGTAAACATTTATTTTCTTTATATTTTAATAAATAATGCAACGTTTATTGTTTAGCCAGCTCCATGAAAAGAGCGAGGCTTGTGGTTTGTCAAGAAACTTGATGAAATTCTTATTATAAACAACGAAATGTGTCTCCTTCATTCTAGAGACTACACGATTCACAAACCTTCATAGGCTTCAAACTGATGTGGCACAAGACGAATTGCCTCTCTGAAGTGGACAATGGCTTCTTGGTGCTTATTCAGGGAATTCAACAGTGAAGCTAGACAGGACAGGCCAAGGACAGAAAATAGAACAGAAACAGAAAAAGAATCAAGCGCAGAGCAGGTCAAACGGCAGGAGACTTGCGCTAAGGGTAGAGGGCATGAACAACAGGGCAGATAATAAAATCACAAAATACTAAGCCAAATTTAACGAAAACTGCAACTGCCATTAAGTGCCAAAACCAAATCAGGTATAGGAATTGGACATTGGACAACAGAGAGAAGAATATGACGTCAACTTCAAAAGGTCCCTATATTTTTATACTTGCATTAAAAAGCACAAAGAAATCTTTATCAAAATATAAGATTCACCTTTGATGAGCAACGCTTGGATATTTTTGGTATCGATGACGTGAGCCTTGCAATAAATAAATAAATTACGCAAAAATCTTAGAAAAAGAATACATTCTTCATATATGACATCATCCAATGCAATCAAGTGAGAGCGCATTAACAGGTAAGTTATAAATCTACGCTTTCTTCACATTAAATAAAAAGAAAAGTTGCAAAATAGTATGCTAATGATTGCATGACAGTTAATATTTAACGAATTAATATTATTATTACTGATTAATCATAATTTTATAGCATAATTATTAACTGACTGATTACTTATATATTATTTTATTGCAACCTTTTGTGCAAAGTAGACAGCTCGCGTCTTTTTATTCGTAGAGGCGCAGTAATGTGCCACCGCCGTCCAGGGTTCGGATTTCAATTGAGTAGTGTGCGTGAGATCTTGTGCAAGCCTAAAAGAAAATAATCAGCCTTCAACATATGCAATCCTACGATCGGAAAATAAATAAATTTAATGAAGATTGTGTTTCACGGTGACTCATTTGGAAACATATTTCGTATTGGAGCAGCTCAAGATGAAAGCACTGTACAATAAAATAAAAAAGGGAAACAGACAAAGATGTCTTAATATTAGAAATAAACTTAAATTTCAGAAAAAGGATATACCTTTCTAGCTTATCTGTCTTTGATGTGTCGGCAAGCAGAGCTGCATAGGTATCCATTCCACGAAGTGCAAATTGCTCCATTCTGTGGATCTAAAGGATTGAGCACAGGTGCAGCACGTTGTAGAGGATCTGCACTCAAACTGCCTCACACAATTATTGATAATAAGCTGATACTATAACACTTTGGGCAAATAACACACATGCGTCATGTATTGCCAACCTTTTCGAAGCATGAAAGAGACATTGTGGCATTCCCAGTCATTGAGTGCGAAATAGCAAGGTCTGTGAGAATGTCAACGTTGTTTGGGAAGTGCTAGAGAGAAAAAACAAATTGGCAAACTGCAGTTTATCAAACGACTCAATGATGATATAAAAGTAAGAATTCTACAGTACAGATATTGTTTTGAAATGCACATGGGGCAGGTCTTATTGATACCTGCTGTTCAACGGTCTTTAGCGATTGGGATGACTCTAAAACCAAACAGAGTTCATATCATCCAGAAGAAGTAGAGAGATCAAAATATTTAGGTTTAAAAGGCTATTGTGTTTTAAAAATCAGTGGCCATTTAAATTATACAGAGCGTCGTACTTGCAAATTTTCCGGTCGAGATTTGCGATTGAGCTTTGAGAAGAGCTAGAAGACTGAAGAAGCAAAAACCATGTCGTAGCACAGAGCAGATGCAGTACTTTGACAAACCATGCAAAAGAGAATCACTGACGAGTGAATCATCAATTGTTGCCTTACCCTTCAGGCAGAGCATTTGTTTTACTGATGCTGGACGCTCCCATAAGATTATTGACTTCACTCAAGGAAGCACCCAGGTGTAGAAGATTGAGAGCGGCTTCTAATGCTAACGGGCAAATCCTAATGGATAGAAACACAAACATTTCAACAAAGAAAGCGAAAAACAAACGCAAAATCGAACACCATTCACACCAATGGCACCCCATATCAAAAAGAATGTCCTGCTGAGTAAAGCGGGAGCAGAAGAGGCAGATAGAGATCTTCAGAC
>OFHS01002140.1:0-22868 GCA_900245855.1 Calvadosia cruxmelitensis
TAGTATTTGTCAGAGCTAGCAAATGCAATGTCAAAGAAATATCCACATTTAAATTTGCTCAATTAATCAAATCTTTCTTTAGGTATGTGCCTTCATATCTGACCAAGAGTCTGTGCAGTGGGCCTTCATTAAGTCGCTGGTCACTGAAGATAAGCCATATTTTGAGAATCAAACCCAGCAGAATGAGCCAGTTTTCGTGATTCCAGATCCTCCTCATCTCTTGAAGAACACCAGGGATAATCTTCGGAGATACAATTTTGAGGTAACAGTCCAACACGTGAAGAAGTATGTGATATAGTACAGTAATTATGGAGCAGCAGGTCACATAATAAGTCTCATCACAGTTTTAGGACGATGATGGTTCACACGGAGTGGCTAGCTGGGCACATCTTGCAAAGGCATACACCATTGACTCAGTGCAGCTGAATCGACTGTGTCCAAAGTGGACAGCAAATCATTTTGCTTTGCCGAGAGGCAAAAATATGAAAGTCAAACTTGCTGCACAGGTCCTATCCAACTCTGCCTTTGCCACATTAAATGAACAAGTGCGACAAGGTCTGCAAGAAGACAGTGCATTGGAAACGGCCAAATTCGTGTCGAAGATTGACAAACTGTGGAATATTGTCAACTCAATTTCTTTCAAGGCCACTATTGAGGCACAGCCATTGTCAGTTCAAAAACTACCTCAGCAGCTCGAGCTTCTGCAAAAATTCCAGAATTTTGTTAGCACCTGGAAGTTAAGGCCTTTGCCTGGTGTGCGAGGTCGCTCTAATCATCCCTTTGTTGCAGGCTGGAAGCTATGTCTGTCGTCTTTGCAGCAGTTGGCACAACACCTGCTCATCAGAAGACAGGCTTTAACATTTATCTGCACACGCAAACTGAACCAGGATCACGTGGAAAATGCCCACAGCATAATCCGATCTCGAAATGGGTTTGCAGATCACCCTCAATGTGCACACTATGCCAGTGCAATAAAGAAGATGGCATGTTCAATCAATACAGATGAATTTTTAATCACATCGAGCAATGCAAATTGTGAGCAAGATGTGGAGGAAGGAAATCTTGGAGGGAATGCCACTATTGCCACGAACCAAGAGGGTGAAATCGAAAGTGTCCTGTCTGATGCATTTGCCAATGAGGAGTCATCAATCGACCACTTCAACATTATGGACTCGGTCCCAATCGATCTTGAACGTCAAGCACCAAACGCAGCGTCAGTAGCCTACATGGCTGAATTCAGCGCCAGGAAATTTGCGAAGAAGTGTGCCAGTTGCAGAGAACCTCTCTGCGGCGCTGATGATAGCATAAATGTGAATGAGTTCGTTGCTGACAAAGAGTACGCGCCTGGGGCTCTGATCCATGTCACAGATCAGGTTATGGATTTAGCTCTTAAGTTCGAGGAGCACTTTCGAACGTACCTGATCGATGGTAAATTTGCAATCAGGAAGGTGCGCGAAAACATCGTTGAAAGCTTCTTGGAAATGACTCCACAGCATCCAGTCACGTTCCTTTCAACTCCCTGCAATCACATGCCAAAGCTAATTCATGATTTTCTGGCCAAGTTCTGCACCACGAGGATCCATCGGCAGGTTCGATTGAGCAACGAAGCACTTTGACTGAAAGCATCGAACGCCCGATCGACCAAGCGAAAGCTGAACTGCATGAATGTTGTATAATAGTTTTGTATCTATGTTTGTATTTTATTAGCTTCCATATCATCATGTGTAGTGCTGTAGAGCCCAAAATAATGACATTACGTCTAATGTATCCTGCCTTTTGGTTCTGGTAGTTGCTGCTTCGCGCGATGTCAGAATCAACCGAGACTCAGTGCAAACGTAAAAGTAATATCTCCGCCGTAGGCCAGCAATGGTTCAACAGACAAAACATCGTCTTCCTTTTCCTACAAAGACAGCTGGTGGTCAATAATAATAAACTTTCACTAAAATACATCGCAAATATCTGCTGCAACATGCCAGCAAAAGCAGTCAACACAGTCGTCAACACCGAGGTAAATGGGCAAAGAGACAGCAAATGTGCGCTGCGGCTGGTGAAGTGGACTCATTTCAAAATGGCTGCGCATCAGCCAATCAACGCGCAATTTTGCCAATGCCCTATCTGTGTTGTTCTAATCTGTGGGTCAGAGTGAGCTTGAGCGACGAAGTGATGCGAGCAGGGAAGCAGTGTGATAGCTTTTCGATGGACAAAATTATGTTCAGTTAACTTGAATTTTCTTTGGTAGCTGTTAATTATTTGTTTTTCCTATGATAAATTTACGGCGTTAGGCGGTACTTTGCAGCGTATTGAGGTGTCCGTATCCACTACATGCATTGTCCGAAATGTCCTTTACCAAAAGGTTCCTTAGAAGTTCAAAAGTAGTTGATGAAAAGGACGAGCATAGGGCAGCTTTCCTCTGGGAATTCTCCGATATTCCATTCGCGGTAAAATAAAACTCTGTTTGCATCAAATACGAGGGCCATCGCTCGCCAGCGGGGTTAAAAGAATCAAAACGGGTGACATTTGCCATCCCACTTCTGACACCAGTGTAATGTTCTCAATAAGTAAACAAACGACAAAGGATTATCAAGATTTGTAAGGAATAGCAAAAGCATATATTTCTGAGGCACGTGTATTCCACGACCACCTCTCAGAACCAGCACCAAGATAAAACAGAACGACTGGTGACTAGTGACTTCAGTCGGGCACTGATGCCACTGGTTTACAACAATACATAGCAGAATCCAAGAAAAGACACTTTGAGACCTTTGTTCCTGAAAGATGGGATAGTTCCATTGCCGGTAATGAACACATGAGCAAAATAACTTAAATAAGAATTGAAATCTTTCATTTTTTTCCCTCATCCAAAGATATAAGTTCATCATTGCCAAGGTGATCATTGCCATTGTAAATGATAGAAACCATCGAGTTAGGTTTCAGTTTTGAATTTATGAACGAGTAGAATCGTTTCAAGGAGACGTTATGGATGAATGGTAGCTCTTGTTTCTTCTGATGTTTGCAGACAGCTTCATCATATTAACAGCAAAGTTCTTTATAATTCTTGAATTGTTGGTTGGATGATTAAATTAGTTGGAAAGCTGCATGATTGGCATGAGAAAGGTGACAGATGTGTTTCGGCTGTCTTTGTTGCACTGACGAATTGATGATAAAGGAACAAACATATCAATGGATTGTTAAAGAATGACGGACATTTTTTACAAAACATCTCAACGTTTTTTTCACAATAGTTAAAAATAGATTGATAATTGACAGAAAACCATGGATTGCTGCATAATCAGAGTTTCTGACACATCTTGCGTGTGGTGGTTTGGCAAAGTCAAGTGCAGGAGAATGGATACAAAATTCAATGGAGTCCTGATCACAAAGTAAAGAAAATAGTTCCCAGTTGATTAACTCAAGAATTCTTGATGGGACATTGGATAATAGGAGATTGTAAGCATCAACAACAGTGATTGAACCAAGAATTGTATATTTACGGAAAGGGCGACCAGAGGACAAACAAGCAACGTGCGAAGTTCACAAGTCACGGTTGAACAAATACAAATACACTCTCTAGGTAAACTCAAAAAACACAATTGCAAATGTCCTAAAATTGTTGTAGCTACCAAATCAAGTGGAAACCCCATTGGAATGAAGACATATATAATTTTCAGGAGCTAAAAATAGCTTCCTTGGTGTAAAATGCACGAAACATAGCCCTCGGCCTTGACATGGATTCAGAGAAAACTAAACGAGCTAAGCATTCCTAGTTTTTACATCAATGTCACTGATAGTAGCATTGTGCAACTATGGAATTACATTGTACTATTTCATTAACAAACACGATACATCTTTGTGATAAGTTGAATGTAGCAAAAAGAGCAAGAAAACAACCAGAATATAAATTTGTGAAAATTAGCCTTCTTATCTCCCCTGAAATCGCCTGTGCTATTGCACAGCAAATGTATTGGTGAGGAGCTCCTCCAAATTTGAAGTCCATAGCTTAAAAACTGTTGCCGGCATGTTTATCAAAAATAGCCTGATTGGTCGAAATTCTCAAACGTGAGAAAACAGCACTAAAAGTTTACGCTATTTGATTTTATTTTAAAAGTTGGATTAACACTAATTAAAACCACCAGGTTCATAAGTAGTGCCTTCCTCTTCAATCAGACTGTCTGTTGTTGCCTTCTTCCTCTTTCTGTTGGACTGTTGGATTTTTTTCTGAACTGCGGAGGCTGCCGCATCTGACTCGTGAACTCGCTTTCTGTCCAATTTCTGTAAAAAGTGTCCTGTATTGCTTCCTGGTTCCACACCAATGTTTTGTAATACAGATGTCAGAGCACTGTTCCCATCATTAAACACTAAAACAGCACTAGCGCATGCAGCATCCAAATGATCCCTTCCAGAGGACACGGTTTTGGGACACCTTGACCAGATCAAACTGTTTAGCGACTCACAGCAATTTTGTGTGTAGCCGCCGAGGCAGCCTTCAAGCATCTCTGTCTTTGACAGGCGCTCATAGATTGGCTTCAGGAGATTGACAATAGACTCTGGCAGTGGTTTCTTGTGTGCAAAGGGCTTATCATTGGCAGGTGATTGCTGAAATTTGCACCATGAGTCACTACCAACAGGGCAAAAGGAATGCTGGGGATGGTCGTCAGACGATGCTGTATGGTAGAGCCCTGCCCAGATCTCATTCTTCATACCGTCAAAGTCATTTCTATGACGCCTAATGGCAAGGCCATAGTACGTCTGAAGCTTGTCAATCAGTTCTCCAGTAAGCCAACCATGCCCACCTATTGATTTGCCGTCACCTAATTTCTTGGCCCCCATCTGGGATTTCAGTTTGCGCAAGGCACTACCAAGCCGTTTTTGTACATGTCCAACACATTCATACTTCTTCACTTCAACTGTCGATCCATATGAGCATTTGGATTTGATAGCTGAGAACGACTTTGTATCCCCATCACCAATATAGCCAGTGTATCTCAACTTTTTCTTCTGCTCTGATCTGGCATAAGCTCTTGATATGCCCTCTGGCTCCATCGCAGTGGCAGATCCATAATAATTTACTGAACATTTGTGACCGGCTAGCTTGTCTTCTTTCTCTTTGCTGTCCGGCTTCAGTTTTCAGATGGACAGGGTGGCACAAAGTGCCCGTTCCCGCGAACCTAGTTCGCGGAAGGCCGGAGAAAAATTCCGAAGCTTCGCAAGTTCCAAGTACAGTACTCAAAAGATTAATTGTATTATTTCCTATAATCGCGGCTACCTTCGGAAAGTAGTAGTGTAAGCACGATCGCTTCTGATTACACTGCTTTCAGCGACCGCTTCGGAAATTCTCTCAAAGCTTGTTTGCTTTTGCCGTTCACACTTTCGTTATTGTCTGCTGAAGCGATAGGATTGTCTGTCCATTGTCCAGACAGGAAGTAAACAAACAGCCTAACAGGGGAACGGTGAAATCAGTAAGCTGTGATTCAGCTATGCAAGGTAACGACTCTATGATTGTTTTCCACCGCTGCAAATCTTTGAGCAAGAGATTCTACTTGCAAGAGAAAGCAACAAACACGAGCAGATGGTCTTGATATGGAATATAGTGATTACAAAAAGACGGAAATGATTGGAAATGTGTTTTTTTATTATTGTCATTTGATTCAACAAGCTCCAAGGTTGGGACAACCTCAGTGACAAAATATTAGTTACGGAGAGGACGTTAGGCATCGCAAGAGCTCCGGAACAAAGATTTCGGGAAATCTTCCCGTTTTCTATCTGCATTTTGCAAGTTCTTTAGAAAGACTTCTTGGAAATCTGAAACATAATCTGATAAATAGCTTCTGGAACTGCCTTTCCAACAGCTCTTGGTTGCACGTTGAAAAAGCTGCAAATACTGAGGAAGCGGCAGCGTTCTCCGTCGCCCGATTGTTTGTTTACATTGCTTTTTTCGGCTTTTGAACTTCAACACCTATTCGTCATTCAAACCAGCTATTGTTCTGAGTGAAAAAGTCACACCCATTATCTTTTAATGGGAAATTCATGTGAGCGGCTGTGCTTGAAACAGTCAAAACGTGTGCTCTTCCCGCTGCGTGAATTTAAAAGTCGAAAATGTAGCCATTCTATTATTTTACTATCGTTCTTGGCTTCTTTGTCAGAGTATGGCTCTGTTGTGATAACATTTGTGATTCTCACTGACTGGACTGGGCGACAATTTCACGTGCAGATTAGCTCTTTGATTAAAGTTTAAAACACCGAAACAAAATCCGGGACCCGCTCGAGTCCCGGTTTCTCTGTTCGGGAAACCGGACGTCAATTTCCTGGAACGGAAAGGATGTCCACAGCTTGGTCCACAGTTTAAGATATCAAATATCAACAAACGTTACATTGTGAGTTGCGAAGCAAGCCACATCCAAACATAGTGTTGCTACTGCCCTGTTCAGATCGATTTTAAATTTGTTGCTGAGTGCTTCACTTCTATGAGTATTTTAGCCGTGTGTTGAGGTCTCAATGGAGAAACAGCCTTCCCGGCTGCCACCTTCGCACGGACGCATTAACTGTGTTGAGTGCAGCAAGGAATTGAGACAGAGCAGCTTGAAAGACCACTATGCTTTTCATCATCCTGGGAAGGATTATAAGCTAGCCGGAGGGGATTGGAGCCAAAGATCTATTTCAGTATTTTTCTCAACTTCACAACCAGCCAAACGGAAAATTACAGAAGAACATCAGACTGAAGCTGGTTTGGCAGGACCCAGCCATGATGTTCAGAGGAGTTGTGCGCCGTCGTCAGATGAAATTGAGGCGGCCGTGGCATGCGCAGCAACAAGCGACGGAGTTGGTTCGATCTCTGAGAAAGTTTTGGAAATTGTAAAAGATGTCCAATTGAGAGTAAAGTCATTGGAAAAGATCAGAACACACAGCAGTAGATCCAAATTATCATCAGAAGCAGCTGCATCTGACGAGGGAGAGAGAGGAGCAGATGAAGATGCCCAGCGTTTGTTGCGTCTTTGGGCCTCCAGAAGTGTGGAAGAGATTCTGCAATTGGTTGATTGTTTCGATAAATGTGACAGTGCTACCGGCAATGGGTGGGTTCGGTGTGTTGCTTGTGCCACGGAACGGAGGAATGTTGACGACGAAAGTGCAATCAGCAGACGACCCACTTCTGACGTTGGGTATTTTGATTTAACGGGCTGTGAGCAAACAGACGAAAGAAAGCTTGAAAGGAAATTTATCAACTTGAAAACACATTTGATTGACCACCTAGCAAGTCAGCACCATCTGAAGCAGACAGCTGAAAGCAGCAAGCAACGAATTTTACGGGAGAAAAGGAAATCTCGCAACCACACAGTGGGAATGCTGCTTGGTACACTTGCGTTTCAGCATATTTATGAGGTGAAACCGTTTCGTGGCTTTCCTCGTGACATTGCAGTGCTCGCTCAATCTGGAGTTAATGTTGGTAACATCAATCACAGTAAACTTTTTGTCGCCAGACTGCTTCCAACGCTGCGCAGAGTTGTTGCTGAGGGCATCAGTGAGCTATTCGCTCGACCACTCCCGTGCACCGGACAGTTGAGACCAGTGGTTTGATTGCTGACAAAGCTACCTTGAAGAAGGAGAGCTATCTTGGTGTGGCTGTGCGTACGCCGTTGCTGAGAAGTAACGAACTCTTACGCACGATGTATGCTGGGCACCCCCATCAACGAGAAGGTACGAGAGTCGCCATTACTGAAACTGTCGCTGATACCGCCCAGAATTTGATCTCACCAAACGGAGACATATCTGTAAGAGAATTATTTCAAGGGTTTACCGGTGATGGTGCGCTGATCAGAAATAAAAATTCACGAGGCATTCACAGATAAATTATGCATGGATGAAAATTTTGTGGATCAAGTGTGTCTTTGGGACTTGGCTCACAAGCTGGAGTTGGCATTGAGAGATGTGAAAAAACGCACTAGATGGCTGCAGAAACTTGATGCGTTTATCGAGAGAACAATGGTTGACTTAAATCATTCATCCCAACAAACACGGCTGCATGCAGAGGCAACGAAACTGGGAATAAAGGCCAAGAAATTTGCGTTATTCTCTGACACTCGCTTCCATGAACATTCTCATCGAACGTACGAGCGCTTTGTTGAAATGTACGGTACCATTTGTGGGGTATACGCTAGTGTGGCGGCAAACGAAGAGTTGAAGACTGATGAACGACACACAGCAAGAAAGACTTTGAACAAGCTCAAAAGTATCAAAACTGCTACCAGTTTAGTGTTCATGCTTGACTTCAGTAAAGTCGTCACAATCACCTCGAAAGCTTTTCAAGACGATGGTAAGCTGCCATTCTGCAGCAAAGATGCCTATTACAAACTAAAGTATGACATCATCGGCGCTATTGAAAGCTTCAACAAATGCGAAATCCCCACACAACTGAAACCATGGTTTGAAAGAGGAATGTTAAGCATCTGCGAGGCTGTGACTTGGGAAGGGGTCCCACTACTGCTACCTGGGCAGGAATCAACTGTTGGACGAACAACGAGGGCTATGGTGGAACCAAGCCTTGCAGAGCCTGAGATAAGCGCAGAATCGTCTCCTAGTGATCTTCTATCGCATGCATTCATGAAGGGCGAGTTTTCAAGGTTTGCAACATACTTAAATAGCTGCAACTAAGAATCCAGGTGAGATTCGAGCCATGGCCAGAATGGCTGCTGTTGTCCGAGGAGGCCTTCTCATTTTCGAAGACCGTGAGACGAGCAATGACAGGCAGTTGGAAGCGCTTTGTGAGCTTATGTTGCAAGTACAAGGGCACCTGCCATTGCTTGATGACATGAAAGAACTCATCAAAGCCGAGTTCATCACATTGAAGTTGGCCGCTATTAAATTCATTGCAGAGCAGGGCAACAAAGACGTCACGCAAGAGACACTATGGTATCATCTCTTGACCAACAAGCCAACCTACTTGAAGTGTCTGAACATTAACCATTTTGCGCTGAAGTTTCTGTCAAGGAGCTTCAATGAATGTATAGTTGAGTCGCTATTTTCAGTGATTGGTGACACCGACGAAGAAGGCAAGCCGTGGAAGCACGCGACTGTTGAAGGAATCTGCTTCGTGAAAAGGAACGGCCCGCATCCGTTGCAAAGTCGAGACCTAGTGAAACGCGCGCTGAATCTACACTTCAATAGAGATTGGCATTTCGTCCTTAGGAAAAACAGATTTTTCACGTCAACGGCAATCGAATCGGAGAAAATATTGCTAAGACGAGGACACCTCTACAGCCGTAATGTGTTAGCCTGCCTCTGACCTCCAAGCGTACTCTTTCAGTCGCTGTGTTGTCGGTTTCTCGCCTTTAATTAAAATACAGTGATTCACTGTATTGTAAGTTTGACATATTTCAATTCCTTTCATCCTTTAGTATTATGTTTTTTAAGAATAAGATATTTCCTGTTTTCGTCATTTATTATGCTATTTTGGTGATCACCACTCACTGCGTTGGTATAATTCAAGTCTGCTAATAAAGAAGCAACTGGTTTATTTTCTAATCGATTGCGCCTTACACGCTCTACATGCTGCAAATCATTGATTGTTATAAACTTATTGCTGCCTGCTCTGAGCTGTTCCACACTTCACACATGTCTAAATGATGTTTATGTTCTATGCCTATACTGCAGTTGGGAGTGACAATGTCGTTTTTTGCTTAAAGTTCAAGTTGTGTAATTTTAATAGTATTATTTAAGCTGTTATCCGGAGAAAACTTTTCCGAAGTTAGTGGGAAAAAATGTTGGTTTGGGGAAGGTTTAAAACTTTGTGCCACCCTGCAGATGGAGCATACGCGACAAAGTTTGTTCATAGTTTCATAGTCCAAACATTTTCCAGTCTCCACAGAAATAGCTGTCACTGCACCTTGGAGTGAAGAAAAACCACGCTTTCGCCAAGTTCCATCGAACATAGCCTTGTAATCAACAGTTTCGTCAGCCTCTTTCTGCTGGTAGTCATGCTTTCTTTTGCTGCTTGCTGTATACTTGTTGGCACTGCTTTCTCTAGGCCTTCCTTGACTATTCTGAGATTGTCCATGTACGCGTTATCAGTCATTTCCACTGGCATATTCAAGACACAACACATTTTCTCCAGTGATGTTTTTCCACTACCAATTTCCAGCATGCCTAGCACAGCTCTCCGATTTATCTCATACCCTTTTCCACTCTCAGTTAGTGGAGATGTATATGTCTCAGAAACGACAGGGCAAGCACTGCATGAGAGTGACAAAGAAGAAGCCAGCCCCATTTTAATTGATGGTTCTTCGTTCAATGTCAGCTTCCCAGAACGACATACCTTGCACACTGATGAACAATCCAACAGAGATTGCTGTAACCCAAGGTGGATCAATCGAAATCCATCACAATCTACAGTAGGAACACGTTCTCTGGCAATACTTCCAAGCTTTGCAGCACTTGGGCCAGCTGTTTCGTCGCAATCAGCTGATTCCGCGACAGTATTCACTGGCGCTTTTTGACCGTTTGATCTTCGCTTGCCTCTACGCTTGCTTCGAAACTTGCGACCAATGTTCGAAGAAACTGTAGAGGACATAGCCACACGAATTTGAATCCAAACTACTAGTTTTAGTTGTACCAAAGCCAGCAAGTTCACTGCAAATATTGCTTGCAAACAGACGATTTCGTCAAAAACATGCATTCTCTGAAGCCCCCACAGAAATAGGTAAAATGGCGCAATCTGATTCGCCAATCAATTGGAAACCCTATTGTTCTCGATTAGGTAGCGTCTGCCGGTAGAGTTAGCCATGTCTGTGATTGGCCGAAATGACCACAAAGGTGGAGAGTCTCATTTGAGGGCCAATATCTCTTGAAAAACAGAGGCTACAACAACATGGGCTCCAGAATCGTAAATACCATTTTCTGAGGGGCAAAATGACACCGATGCTACGAAAATCGACCGAGAATTCACTGATTTATTGAAAGTTTTCGCTGAATGATCTGAATTGGATGAAAACTGACATGAAATCAGGGTGTGCCTCATTTTATATAATTTTACAACCGTACACAGTTATATTCTGACCATAGTATTTTGCAATTGCACTGCCAGTATGACGAGGAGTCGATTGCATTAGAAAAACATTTTTGGTCCGAAATCTCATTTCACCACAATTTTAGCCTAGAGAGTGACCTTTTAACTTTAGAATTCTTGGTGGGACATTTGATAATAGGATATTGTAGGCGTCAACAACAGCGATTGAACCAAGAATTGTATATTTACGGCAAGGGCGGCCAGAGGACAAACAAGCAACGTGCAAAGTTCACAAGTCACGGTTGAACAAATACAAATAAGACACAATAGCTGCTTATGCAGCCCTATTGTTCGCAGGACAAAGGAGTCCTTCTGCCTACATGCCCCCCTTCAGCTGAGTCCGTCTATGATAGGCCTCAAGGCTTGTAATAGTCAGGGCCCCTTTTATTACGGCGGCTTTTTCTTGGCGATGGCTCATTTAGGTGGACGTCGTTATCTGGGTGGGCATTACTGGCATTGGCGCGCCGGAGAAATCTTCGGTTCCTCCATTTTAGACAGCTTGGTACTGGTGTCCTGGACGCGGACAATCTCTCCAGGGTGCAGCTCTTTGAGTTTCCGTATGCTGCTGTCGTGGTATGCCCGATCGGCCTCTTTAAGCTGTCCTTGCAACAGTGCTTCAAAGGCCAGTGGACCGGCAGGCAGCAGTGTTGGCATTTGTCTTCCAAACAGCCTCTGAGCAGTAGTGTGGTTAAAAAACGAAGTTTCAAAAAGTTACGGTCCCCAGGCGGAAAAAGACATTACACAGTCCCAATATGCGTTTCCCAAAATATTTTCACCGTGCGATAAAGAAAAGTACCTCCCTCAGTCATTATTGTGATCCCGTATAAAGTATATGGGTTTTAGATGTCAAAACATAAAATCCAATACAAAAACGACTTGCGATCATTTGTAATGGGAAATTTCACAAACGGAAAACACAGATCTACGGGAAATTCTATGGAGATTTCAAATATATTATTCTTTTAATTGGACACTAAAGAATGGATTCGCAACTCACTTCTAATGCTACGATGAAATCTTTATCAATCGTGTAGAGTAGACCTCTCGCCTCAGCTGCTATGTGTGCCGTCCCTTCGTTTTCTTCAATATCCCTCAGTGTCGCTAAAATTGCTGCCATGGTCTTGTGGACAACTCTAATACTGTCTGCACGGCACGCCCATCTTGTGTCGGATAGCTTTTTCAACGTGAAAGTAGGTCGCTCGCCTCTGTCATCAACATCATTAAGCTCGTTTTGGTATCGGCAGTGCACTGAATGCCTCTTGGAGCAATTTCGAATAAAGTTATACAAATTTTGTAACGTGCCAAAGAAATCTCTTGCAGTCTTGTTCCCTGCCATGGTATCTACAAAAACAAGATTTAGGACGTGGGCATAGCAACGAGTGAATAGAGCACTGGGTGAATGCTCTCGGATACAGGTTTGCAGGCCAGTATTAATTCCAGAGACATTTCTCGCTCCATCGTAACACTGGCCGCGCACACATGATAGTGGCAGCTCGTTCTGGCTCAGCATTTCCAATATTGTCCTGTGCAAATTAGAAGCTGTTGTTGAATCAACTTCCTCCACGCCGATGAGCCTTTCTTTGACGCTACAATCTTTTGACATATACCTTACAACTAAGCAGAGCTGTTCCTCCCCGCTACTGTCTGGAGTTTCATCTGCAATTATTGCGTAAAACTTTGCATCTCGAACTTCGTCACAAATTTTCTTAATGATAGCCGTCCCTATTGCATCAATCATTTCATTTTGAATCTGTGGGCTTAGATATGTCGCATTGCCTGAAATTATAATTTCACATAGACATACTACAATTACAATTGTATATTGCACAGTATACTTGTACTTTTATCATCACATCAGACACTTTCATGTCATTCATGAGCATTATCAACTCAAACCTTTAGCATTCTTCATATGATCAGCGATGACGTCATCGGACTTGGCAAGAAATTCAAGATAAATTCCTTTGTTGGTCGATGTTTCGTCTTCATTATGTCCGCGGAAAGGAAGATTTAGCTTTCCAAGAAGTTTTGTCGCTTCAAAAAGCTTTTCAACCAATGTCCTGTTCTTCTGGACCTGCGGTAAGCGCATACATCTACTTTATCAGGGCGTTTCATATTCACAATAGGCATTGTACAGGCTACATTGTATAAATACAGTTATTAACTTTACCGTTTTTCATGCAACGATTGAATAAATGCTGCGTTCTCATTCAGCTGCTGGTCGATTGGTTTTTGCTCTTTCCAGCATTTGAAGGCTTCCATTGAATTCGTATGACAAGTTGAAGATCCGTGCTTTAAAAATGCCTCCGACTTTTTCTAATTGTAGAAGCCATCCTTGATAAAAGCTGGCTCTCCTCTCGATGCAGTCTATATGAACAATAAATATTCGCTAAATCTCTTGCACACGTCATTGTTTCATTACCAGAATAGATGGAGTAGCGTTTTAAGTATTAATTATTCGATATGTTACATCGACCGACAGTGAACCCTTTGAATACTGTAGACAACTATGCAAGTGCCACCCCTTATTTTTCATGGCAATGATGGATACAATGACAGCGAAGGCAATAGCTATATTTTAGTAATTATCAATGTAGCCAGTGACAGCTTGATGCTGTAGCCCGGTTAATCAACTTATAAATAGACGGATGTCACTTTGAAAGTGATTCCATACCTTTTGGTTAAAGACACGACAGTAGAAGCAAAATACTCGATCCAGTGTGGACGAATATTCCAACTAAGATTGACTGCTGTACCACTTGGGCAAAAACCGGCGTCCTTGACTGTTGGTTGGATATGGAAGACAGTCATGTTTAAATTGGATGGGTCCCTGTAAAATGACTTGGTCACGAGCAGCACGATTTGTTGGAAGAGGAAAACATGGGTCAAATGTGTATCCTTCCAGATCCATTGGACTTGCTCTTTCCACTCCAGCCGCCATCGTGGCGACCACTAGCATTGTTATATTTGAGCTCGCATTTTATCCACATGGTTTAACAGGTCGATATTGCATCCAACACAATATCACATTGCCTTGTAACTGTTGGTAAAAACATCCTGTCCAGCTGTTACTGCAGGCGTTTGAACAGAACATTGCGTATTTGTGCGTCAGCAACAACAGAACTGCGGTTTCGAATCCAGTAAAATTATTTATTAGATTCCTGATTCACTCACAGTAAGACAGTAATATTCATATTTCAGAAAAAATTACCCTCACCCCCAACTAGTTTCTCACCGGATTTCGCCTTGTTTAATTTATGACTTAAAAGAGCATTGGGGCGCGACTGCCCCCCTCGCCCCCTTGGCTACGCCACTGACTAAAGGCATGTGAAGCAGATCAGTGTAAATAAATACATACAACTACAACCACCACCAGTTATTTACTAAAAGTGGAACATAGGACACAGCAAGTGCTATCTACAAGATGATGCAAACCAGATCTATAAACAAATATGCCCAGCAAGAGCAATCAAATTAAATTGATCTACACTTACCAAGTACGACAAGCTCTTCTGGAATGCGCTAGTTGGTTTTGAAGTGGGGGTGAATAAGACTTGATGCAATTATTTTCGGATTTTTCATCATAGAACCGAAATGCCTTTGAATTCCATCCAGCACGGCTTCATTCAGGGATGTACAATATGCTAAGTCATCTTTAGCTTTTTCCAACTTTGTCTGCAGGCCATACAACGCCGGAAGAAGATATCCCATTTAAGCTTTTTTCTCTGATTGAAGCAGATCAAGAGTTGTGGCTAGCGGTCCCATCACTTTGACGTATTCAGCCAGCAAACTCAATTTATCACTGGTGAAGCTGTGGAATAAAATAACATAAAACAAATCAATTGATATTATGTAATGACAACGTTTCAGTATAACAAAGACATTGTCTGCGCATAGACAATCGCAGCAGCCAACAAATAAACAAAAACGCATAACACGCGATAACTGTTTGAAGTCCCAGCAAAACGTTTACCTAGGAACATCCAACTTTTCGCAGAGCTTGGACAACGCCTAGGAGTCGTTCCCATTAATCTTTAATAGCCGCTGGATGGCCATGAACCAGCTGTTCTAACGGGTTTGGTTGGGCTTAACCAAAGCAAGTTTACATATAGTCGTCACTGCTTCAACGGCTTGAGTGGAGCGGGAAGACTTGTTCCACAAGCTTTGTGTTTTTCCCATTGCGAGTGGTATGACCTTTTACATGTAAAATCCTTCTCCGCCTTTTGAGCATCTGCTGTGGCGATAAGGTTGAGTGTTTGGCAAGCACAGCGCTAATGAGGTGGCAGTTGAGATCTGCCGTTGAGCGATGCCCGTGGTCGTAATAAGGCAGAACCAATCGTCACTGCAGATAGCTCTTCGGCATCATCATCGAGGTCGGCATCATCATCATTGTCCGAGTCGGAGAAACTGCTATCGCAGCCAAACACACCAAATGCCTTCGCAAAGTTTGAGGCGTTGTCAGTTGTTGTCGACACTATCTTTTTCGTTATTCCAAATTTATTGTGGATGGCAATCAGAGCACTGGCCAGAACATCATAAGTGTGCGAGCCCGTCAACCTGTCACAGGAAAGTGCAGCCCAATGCCGCTTGAAAGTCTTTAAGTTGATCCAATGAACAGTCACTGCAAGGAATGAACGGCCACGAGTTGACCAACCATCTGTTGTAGTTGAAACAAATTTCAAACCTTGCAAGACGTTTTTTACGTTGTCCATGATTGTAGAAAGGTATGGTCATGGATGTTTGGGCTTGGCAGCTGGTGGGGGTTGAACATCGTCAGCAGTAACAACGGCGTCTTCGGATTCAGGCATGGCGTAAGCAGACGGCAACACACTGCGAACAACAATTGTCACTGGCAGCCAATTGTGCTCACATTTAAAGAGTTGGGAAAGCACGTGATTCCTGCCATCCGAGACAACTGATAACACATGATTTTTAGGTCTAAACTGCGAGTCAAAACACAGCTGGAACATCCGAGATCTGTTGTCTGAGAAACAAAAGGACAGCGTCCTTCAGTTTCCGAAAAGAAAGTAATTTTCTTGGAGCACTCAAAAGTAACGAAGTAAAAAAGTACTTTTCTGGAAAAATATTAAGAAAAGTAATTAGAAAATTATTCTCCAAAAATTTTACTTCGTTACCAGTAAATTACTTTTTTTACTTAAGTAAAGTAGCGAAATAAAACTACTTCGTTACTGGCTAACACTGCAGGTGGCTTCTCTATAGAGGTGGCTGCTAATTGCAGCTTTGACTGTACATGGAGGGAATACTCTTGAGTGGTTACCCCTATCCTGCTCTTGAATATTGCGCCACCTAGCTCTCCGCCTCTGTTTCTCATTTCTTCAAACAATTTTCAGAACAGATCTAAGCATACTCTGCAACCGATTCCATTGATTGGACAATGTAATTTAGATTGTGTTGTTTGCTTCAGGTCGTGAAACAGTAGGTTCATAAAATGTATAGACAGCACCAACAATCAATGTTGCTTTTGTTTATTTGGAAACATGATCAGTCAAGGTTACATGCTCAAATTTATGCCAACATTGCTTAACTTGTATTTGATGAACTGTGTGATGTTGTTTCAGAGTGTGAATTGTTGATGGCCATTGAAGACTGATCATTATAATGTATTTATACTGTTTTTCAATGATTGTTTCTGTTTGTTTATTGCAGATGTATGAAAACTTCCTGGCAGATTTTGAACATAGGTATTTACCCCAGTTTTCATGTACCACATCTGTTAATGTTAAAATGGTGTTGTTTAATCAAACGGCCAGCTGCTCTAGTTCTTGGTCGCAGAAAATTATGCACATTTCTACAGTTTGCAATTAAATACATTAGAATAATTAAACGATGAAAAATCACTTACTAGTATATCACAGTAAGTAAGCAAATGAGCAAAAGCATGATGACACATTGCACATATAGCACATCTCATAGTTAAATAAGACTTTGTTCACAAGGGGACAGGACGATCCTCACAAATGGGATGATCTTACCATACCAGGACAAAAAACTATTTCCTAACGCCTGGTAATGTTTGTGTCTGTTGGAAGATATCCAAAAGAACAATAATTTTTTACTCACGCCCAGTTCAAACCCCAGTAATTTCAAAATTGCTTGGAAAATACTATATATATTCTATCTGCTCACATGTGGTCTCGTCTACCACCTGCTTTTTAGCAATGTTATATTTATATTGGATTGTGTCAGAAAATTGGCAAAGGGTTGACATAATATGAATCATAAAAGGATAGGTAAAGCAGAAGTTTGGCCCCATAAAATATTGTACAGTCACAATGTATATAGTTAAACTCTATCACCATACTTATCCCTCCCAGTATAATAAGTTTTGGCTGGGTGTTTGGTTGATGGGAGGACCATTGGCTGCTATGCGCTGCTGCTGTTGCCGATTCTGCTCCTGCTTGCGAACCTGTCACACTCCCTCAACCAAGCACCAGTCACACTGATAAACAGTGGAAGGAGTAGCAAACCTATTAATATACTAAGCACATGATATTGTCAAGAGATTAACAAGAGGAGGGCGAGTGGGGATTGAAAAGCAAGATGAGTGGCTAGTGGCTAATGGTATCGCGAGCAAATAGCAATGACTAGTTGTGGGTGATGACTAGCAATGAGTAGCATGGATCAGTCACAATGTATATAGAAAGCAATCCAACTTGGTTGTTATCCCATCAGATAATGGGGAGGTTTAGATATGTGCCAAATGGGTTTCTGAGTTTTGTAATCTCTTCAAGCATAAGCGTGTTGAGGAGCACAACAATCACCTGTTGAAACAACTCTCCAGCTTAAAATACAGCAACTCCCAGTGAAATATCACTGGAATATCTTCTCTTAACAATCCCAGGGAAATTGCCAAGTAATCTTTACGTCGTTTAGCGCAGATCTAAACCTTCCCATTATCCTTATATGACTTGCAATCCCTTTCGGGTGATTTTTACTTGCCAGATATTTTTGTCCTGTCAAATGCTGCATTTTAGCTGCACAAGAAGACGGACAGTAACCAGACTGGACTATATGACTTCTTTGCATATGCCTTGTGATTTAGCGTGACTAATTGGGTATACCACAAGCCTTCAACACCTTGTGAAGTTATCCAAGTCTGACTGTAACATTGCTACTTGTTTACTACTTGCTAATCAACCAACTTGAAAAATCTTTTGCACATGTTTGCAATAGAATTTGATTGGTTTTTGAGGCTTCTGTCTTACAGTTCATAGGATTCATTGTGCCAATTTGTGCTTTGTAATTTTTAATTTGATGGCAGTTCCTCATACAATCGCAAGGTAGATTGTATGATATTAGTCCATCATATACTAACTGTTTGATTCATTTGCTGGCACTCTGTGCTGGTAAACTGGATTACTTGTGAGGCAATTCACCCTTCCAGGGCAAGAAGTTTCACACTTGTTTTATACCTGGGAGGATTTGCAGCCTCAAACATTCCATTCATTTAATGTATATTGATGTAATTCATATGATGAGGGGGGGTTATTAATTTGAAGGTCTAGTTAAGCAAACAAACAAGGCTTCATTGGTATGATTGGCATTGTTATGATTACAGATGGGACAAACTTTGAATTTAAATTCGATTTTCCCAAACATCGGTACCAAAATTTGAAATTGAATTTGAATTTGAAATCGAAAAACAAAGCCAAAAATTAGCTTTGCAAACTATTGTTTTTTAAATACAGAACTTAAGGTTTTCTTTCTCAAAGTAATTCCAAAACAAGTTTGCGATAGTTTTCTGCTGCCGTGTAAATTACTTCTTCCGTCACACAGCAAAACGATGGTGTACTCAGCACACATAGAATTTATGGCAACAGATGATAGTTTATTCGATAGCCAAGAAAATTTGAACCGCGTTTTTGAAGTCGTTTTTCGTTCATTGATGTTTGAGGTTGTATATAAATCCGTAACCTGCCTTTGTGTTGCCCATAGACTTGTTGTCCCTCTGAGAATTGTTCTCTCAAAGGAAATCAATATTATTCGAAGACGTTTCTCCGAATTTTATCTTTTGAACTTCGAAATCAAAAATTTGTAATACCTGACTTCGTCCTATCTCTAGTTAGGATCAACAAATTCGTTAGTTGCAGGGGCTGCTATTCTCTGTGGATAATTTTCACTAGAAAAATAAGAAATGTTGTTTGAAAAAAGGTTGTTTTCATGCTGTGGAGTGTTGTACAGGTTCACAGCTTGCTACTACTGTTCAACAGGACTAAATGCTTTTGTTTCCAAGTAGCAGCAGTGAAGAACCAAGTTGTTTATGAACCTGCCATCATTTCTGATTCAATTAAGATACCAGAGTGCTTTGGACTGGAAGTTGACAACTGGTTTTAGAATTTGCCACAACATAGCGATCCGAATGCAAGCTATTCCGAACTGTATTTTGTGAAAGAGCCATCATTCTGAAACATTTTATACTAAAAAGATATTCTGAGGTTAGAGGTGCAACAAAATTATCTTTTTGTGGACTGGAACCACTTTTTAGTTGTTACAGAATTGATAAACGTTGAGTATTCATCTGTTATTTGCACTAGCACTAGCATACACGCATCATCACGTCAAGCTGGATGAGCAAGATGCAGTGGAAATGACTGATGTAGCTGGCTAGACACAATATCCTGTCAGAATATTACTGCTCAAATTCCATGGAAAATTTTGTTTACATGTACCTGTATTTGCATAATATGTTAAATATACAAACAATACACATGTAGAAGGCCTAAACTAGGCTCTTATACTACATGGAATACACTATTTATTACACTAAATTACTAAATCACTCGACACAAGTTTATGTTTAAAATGTCCGACGGAAGTTGTTGAAATGATTTCTTCAGGTAAAGAGTTTCATTTCCGAATTACTCGATTGAAGAAATAGTTATGTCGTGTGTTTGTCTTAGCTGATTGAAAATAGAATCTAGAACGATGTCCTCGTGTCCGTAATGGTAAAATTTTGCTATCCGTTGGGAGCTTTACATCAACTTGACCTTTCGTGATTGGCGGACATGTACATAATTCAGAACTCCTCTATTTGGGGCCAGGACGATGACAGCTTATCACCTTAGACAGACTGGTACTATTTTTGACACTGTATCACCACATTGTCTCTAGGATAATGATATATAAGTATATGGATAAGTATATTTAAGACATAGAAACGCCTTTACATATAGCAGTTCAGTTATTCAGTTAATAATCATTTGATATTTACGTACAATTTATATAAATGCCGGCATTTCTTGATGTCTGACACATTATCATAGTAATAACAGAACTGTAGTTATTTATATATCAACAATTTTAAAGTATTGCGGACATTTGGTTTAAGTATTGTTTTTGAGAACAATTTGTTATATACTTGTTATATATTTGTTATACAATCTGTTATATACTATGTATTTATTCAATTTTTTCCTGTTAACCCGTTAACCCTTGTCCTGCTATTGACGTGTATACACGTTTTCAAAACAAGTCAAAAGTAGCAACATATAACCAATCAGATAGTTAGTCCCTGGTGATCAACCAATCAGCGATCGATAAAGCAACTTCCAGTCTTCATTTAACTAGTTGTATGAGCAGGACAAGGGTTAAGCGATAAATTGAGTAATCAGATCTCGTTTTTCTTCTAGGATTAATAAATTGGCCTTTGCTGAGTTGATATTGATCATTGCTCTGGAGATCAAAGGTGAGTTTTGTTTGTTCCATTCTAGTAGTTATGACTGTGTACAAGCCGATATCGTATACAATGAAGCCTTGTTAATATCACTATGATTTTCCTGTCAAAAATTGTGATAATAAACGGGTCGTGATATTAAGCGGGTACAAATAGTTGATTCTGACAGAGCTTGGTTCTCAGAGTGAAGTGATATTAAGCGGGTTGTGACATTAACCGAGGTGCTATCAAAGGGGAACACTGTATAAGCCAATCTCCCAGTTTTTCCCCTAAACTTTGCTGTCTTAGCACATTCAATGTACATTACAACAGTACTCGTGTATAAATCAATGTGGCAAACAAATAATTGAATTGAATAAGGAAATAATTGGATTTAATAATCAAGCAACTCATAAACAAATAGAGAGAGAGATATATATTTGATCATGTAGACCGACAACAAATTTGGTACAATTACAATACAAATAGAAAAAAATAGATCACATGATCAGGATCAACCCTTAAGCAACAATTTGATGCTAGAAATTAATTGATTGTTCCGAATAAATAAGTTAGTCTTCACGCAGGCTAGTGTGGAGGTTACTCTAAGTTAACACTATGTGATATTTTTAATACATGCTAGTTAATTTGCATTTGATGTGAATTGGTTTTCATTGTCGACATTAATCTTGATGTATTTTATTTATTTTAGATGCAGAGAAAGCTATTGCCTTCTTCAATGCAGCTAAAGAGAAGGTAAAAATTGAAGCTTCTTTCACTTTTATCTTTGACGTTTTGGAAGCTGATGGTAGGACGTCCGGCTGAAGCAATCCATAAATTGAGATTGCACAGGATAGAGGCATGCCGGAATTTGGTACTTCCTGAATAGGGACTGTATTTCCGTATACAATGAAAACGGTCTATAACGGTCACCTTTGGGACCTGAGGAAAATGACTTATAGACAGGTGGCCTTTCTGTACAGGGTAATTTCTATAGAAAGTGTTCATTTGGGGTTACGAAGAGTGGCCATTATACACAAGTGGTTGCTCTATAGAGGTGGCCGCTAATAAAGTTTTGACTGTACTGTACTTTTCCTGATCTGAATGGATCCTGCATCTTCTTATATGACAAGCAATCATTATAATGCAAAGTCAACTAAGCCAATAACAGTAGTGACATTTTCAGTATTTCATGATTTTATCACCAACAGTAAACTTTTGCAATCTCAATATTTTTAAGATTTGTCTCTGTTAAATATATCCAACTCTGTCAATACCGGTATCACCTCACCATTAACAGTTTTTCGTCTGTGTCAGTGCACATTTCTGGTCACAAAGTACCATTTGTTTGCCAATATTGATATTTTTAGCACTTCCAGATCATTTTCAGTAATAATTACTTATTCAACAGAATAGGGTTTTTATTGGTTTGAATTGAATGCCGCCGTTCTGTTTGCATGACAAGTATTGTAATAGACTATTGAAGCGAAATGGCTTTGTCCTGGGTAGCCTCTCGTGCAATACTGCTCTACTGCTTTACGGTATGACTCTGCTGCAACAGTGGTATGACTTCCGCTTCAATGTAAATTTCTAGCAAAGAAGAATCAATGTAATTGGTTGGATCTAGAACATTGCTAGCAGGGGAAACCCAGAAGGCTCTGGGAAAAACCCCTGTTGTCGTTGGACAATGGAATTGACTTTGATTTTAGCAGAGCATTGCAGTATAATTTGAAACATATTCAGTATAATCTTAATTGTGCTCCAGTAACTTATCCGACATACTTCAATCCAGGCCTAAGTCTACTGTGTCCATTGTTTTGCTGTGGTAGTTGACAAGTTATAATGTGACTCAAGTTATGGTGTGATATTACTTAGCTGCTCAATGTCAAACTTTGTAAGATTGCTAAAATTCATAAATTGGAATGTTTAAAGAGAACATTTTTGACTCACGGTTACTATGGTAACCCGAGAGTCTATGCTGTGGGGGGAAATGCGTTGATTTTTNNNTTTTTTGTTTGTTTGTTTTTGACTCACGGTTACCATAGTAACCTGGAGTCTATGCGGAGGGGGGGAAAATTATTTCTTCTTCTTCATGTCGTGTTACCAAATTCCTTTCGGATACTGCTTTGCGGGCAGAGACAA
>OFHS01002141.1:0-15474 GCA_900245855.1 Calvadosia cruxmelitensis
AGATTTATTATTGATTTTCAAAGGCGAGTGTCCGTTTTCGCGATATTCAGGTGTACCCTCCCCTTAAGTTTTCTTAGCTCTTAGAGCAATAAACTGCTACATTCACACACTTAATTCTAGTACTATAGCACGTATGTTAAGGGAACAGTCATTGGTAGGCTGGTGTGTTCTGCTTCCAGTACTCCAATACTGTAATGCCGGGAGCTGCTGTTTGGAAAGAAACTGTAGCGGCCTCGTATCATCAGTAACCTCGTTCTCATTGCGACCGCCGAGCAGCGCTATATAACTAGAACTTTTATACAGCTAGAACATTAGTATAACTAAAACCATTTTATAAAGTTTTGGTCTAGCCCGACCGACCGCAGAAATGTTTGGTAATTTTAAATTTATGTGATAACGCAGTATTAAATGCCAGATTAAAAATAATTCGTACGGTGAAATGTTAGATGAACTTGATAAACGCGAGTAAAATCTTGGTCGATCGTCCTAATGTATTTCTTGTAAGCAGGACGCATTCGTGGACGGATTAAAGAAAGCTGCCTTGTTCAAAGACATGTTTGAAGAAGACACGGAAGCCGATAAATTGGCACAGATGCCAGGTGTTACTGAAATGCTGGCCATATATCTTTTTCAGGTTCAATTTTAATCTTGATATATAATTATACGTCATCATGTCTTATGACATCGAAGAAAATCAGAGTTTTACCATTGTTATAAAGATAATTTATGCATATAAAGTTATTCAGTAGCGCAGATTATAGAGATCACTCAGAAAACACACCAGCTCGTCACAGGCCAACAAGACGAATATATAGAGCACTGCTTCAGCAATTGAGATTACAGAATTAGATACCAGACCTCTATTACTAGTGATTTCTGCTTCGTTTCAATAATACAGTCATCAATCATCGGTATGACTTTGTTTACATTCGCATTATAATTATGATGATTATATTGCAATACACTAAAGCATTTTACACTAAAGCATTTTACAGTCTGAAATGAACAAAAGTAGTTTTCTTTTCTCTCACTTGTAAATTAATTCCAACATAGCAATCTTGAACACCGTTTATATAAAAATATTAGAAGCAGAAAAATATTGTTCTCAATGATGTTTAGCATTTGTTTTGACGAAAGTATTTCTAAGCGCTCATCTTAAATGAATAGAACAGGTGATGAAATGCTAGAAATTGAGTCGTTTGCATTTCGCTCTATCGCCTCGGTGCAGTATACAGGTTATTGTACTATTCGTAACTGAATGTAGCGTGTATCGAAGTAATGTCTGACAAGATGGAATAGGCTAAAGTAACAAGAACGAGAAGAATGTATTTCCGTAACGTAGAAGACGACTGGCTTGCTAGACGCACGTAACCAGACCATCGAGGTATTACAAAACCAAGTTTTCTAGTACCTCTAAAGATTAGACTGACCAATTGAAACGAGGCAGGTACAATAATATCTCTACGTGAGAAAGAGACCGTAATCCCACAGTTATTCTACGAAAAGATCATTAGCCTTAACTTCTATTACATATGAAGAGAAATTTGCGGAAATCTGTGAGAGCCTCTGCACGTTTGGTCTTGAGGAGCACAGCAAACGACAGGAGGAAATCGCTGCCTTTTACGATTGCATCGATGCTGCGATTGCCAGTAACAAGATAGAAGCAGTCACTCACATTCAATCATTCGAAGAATACAAACGAAGGGTATGTGTCGGAGATGAATCCTACTAGATAGAATCCGATTAGATACATTCAGATATCCGGATCTGACTCAAGCTCACTATACAGTGTGAATTATACTCTTTCTTAGGCTGTGAAATGTGTTCTATATTCTTGGCTTCCGTATTCATGGACCAGGGCTAAGCCGTTCCAGGACTACCGGTAAATTTCAAGTCCCATATAAAGATTTAGGAATTTAGTCCAGACAAAGATGTTTAGTCTCGGACTGCAATTTAGTCCCGGTCCATGAATAAGTCCCCTGATCAGTGTTGTACAATTCTAGACCATATTCGGTTAGTCAGGGCTTTCGCATTTCGCTTAATTCGGAGTTTTTCACTGTCCGTTCAATGTCGTGTGAAACCGTTGTACCTTATAAGCTACTTCCTAAAGCATCAAACTTTGTCTGATTTACAGTATTTCTTCAACGGTTTGTTCTGTCTCGGCGTTGGCCGTTCTACTCTTTGGCGTCACATGGCATACCCGCATTTAACATGTTATTTTGTTTCAGTTGTTTGTTGATCTGACGAGCATTGCCGACCAAGATGTGATCGAGGCCAAATTGAAAGACTCAGACGACGAGGCGCAAGCACTGTGGGACAACCTCATGGGGCTGGAAATGCAGCTAGTTGATCAACTCGAGGTGAATTAAATATGGTGGATCAACTCAATGTAGAATATGGTTGATTTCTATAGAATGTGTCATTGTGCGGTTATTAGGAATGACCTTTATACACAGGTGGTCGCTAACACAGGTTTGAATGTACACGTAATGAACCAGAAAATGGCTTTGTTTGAAGTGTGAAGTGTACACTTTTCTGTGATCGTCCTTTTCAAAGGCTGTTTTTTGCTTTTAAAATACTATATAGTCATTTTGAACTAAAAACAGGTGATTGCATTCGATTAATTCTTAAAATGTACCAGGACCGTAACGTTAATTAGCCTATTCAATATTACAAACGCGCTGAATTTAGTTTTAGGTCGGTTGTGCAGACCTGTTAAATGCTTCTAGAAAGAACTGAGATTTCTCACTACAGTTCGATTGCAATTTACAATGACAATTTTGGATTCCTTGCACAGTCAGTAGTATCAAATATATTCTGAAATAATAATATACTTTGCTAAGTTTTCTTACCTTATTGTATTAATTGCACTTTATGCGTTTCAGTATTATTATTTACGTTATTAGCGCAATGATGTTTTCAGTAGGTTCTTCGAGGCATCAACTTCTCTCGTTTTATTTCAGGAAACTATCAAAGATTTCGAGCGCAATATGACGGATTTGATTGCATCTTTCAATGAACATGTGAAGGCTTTGTATCCTTTGCTCCAGGGTTGATTTCATAGATAACACATGAAGCAATTTCGGAAGGCGGCCTATAAAACATTTGTCATTTCTTATGAGTCTAGCGAACATACGTTTTGAGATGGAAGAAATTAAGTAATAGAAGCTGATTTGACGTACGTTCCGTCCTTGCCAAATGGAGCTCACCTTTCTGGTGTGCAAGCTTGTTAAGCATCACTCTTGAAGTTCCGCTCGCATTTTGATATTTGCACTCAGGCCCTACAGTACAGCACACAGTAAGATATTCATAATCGTGAATCTAAAAAATCAAGATTTCTAAAATGTCTCCCAAAATTACTTTACAAGAAATGGAAATTTAGTTGTTGTTTTGTGGTGGTGATTACTAAATGAACTCCTTGTGACCTGATTCTCTCGTATGCTGTCGATTATTATCATTATTTTAATTTTAAACTGAAGTCTATTGATCTCTCTAAATTCTGTAAATGTTTTTAATTTGGCTTCATATAAGTGATATGTGCAGCCATTTCTTGCCATATTCACATTATTATTCTGTTACTTTTTATTATTTAATTTCTGATTGTATCATCTCAGTTGAGAATAAAATTGAACAAACAAACAAGCAAACAAACAAACAAACAAACAAACAAATAAGCAAACAAACAAATGGAACTCAACATTTTCTTGACGGAATTTCGTTGGCATTCAGACTGTCGCAATGTCGCGACTTGGAGAATTCCCACCACGAAAAGCTGTCCGATGTTGCTATGGCAACACTAGAGCAATTCATGAAGAACGAAATTGAGGACGATATCTCAGACGAGCTGAGAATGGTGAGAGGAGTGTATTATACCAGGCCAGGTTCTCTCTCTTTTTCATAACATCGTATGGTATTTACACAGTTAAATTCAGAAAATATCCACTGAGTCCATTCCAGATAAACTGATGTATAGATGTACTGCAGGTATATATTTCTGAAAAAACGGCATGACATGCGAATTACAGTCAGAAGATAGGAATAATTAATTACAATCAAATAGTAAATATCACGGTAGATTTTCATTAGATAAAAGCTTTTTAAAGGTATAAATATTCGATGCTGATCAGGTTTTGAGGAAAGGAGAATTATGACTTGTGTCGCTGACTTATAAACCTTTCTATCATCTTGCCATACGACGGAATACAATCAGCCGGATCCATCTGTGACTTATCCGATAAAACTGCCTTAGATCCCTCTTGGCCTGTTCTCTGTTATCTTCATGCATCAAGAAGGGGCGAAACTTCAAGGAGGCACAGGACTTCGTGGTTATCCCAATCTCAATTGCTTGACCAACGAAAGAGCACGTAGCGTTATTACAGAGCATACGTCCGAACATACTGTGTGACGTCAACATAGATTGGCATAATTAAGATTATGTCACATTCTCCATGGAAACCGATGATTTTGTATTGGTACAGTGTAAACATTGAATTGTTTCAAATTGGATGACTTGCAGTTATTGATTGATAAAGACACAGTACTCAATGCCGTCGCGTCATCCCACGATGCCCACACAACCAAGATCGATAGCAAAGTAAGTGCCTTTGCCATTGGTAACAGCCAATGTCAGATCGCTTATCTAAATGTGTGACGTCCACATAACTCGAATTGTGTCAATTTCAATTCGGCTTAAGAAAGTGTGTAGTGGCTGACGCGTGAACGTAGGTTAAATATCATCATTGTGTCGTCACGTTATCGTAAAAATATGTACCCGTGTCATTCTGTAACTATCCTCTTTGCCGTCTGTACTTCGTCGTGTCAACAACTCCGCCAGTCTTGTATTACCTACGCTGTGTCTCACGACATATATGAGTTCTATAGAGCTCTGGCACCAACGAAGACAATTATGTATTCCTTGGAACTCTGCCGTTTCTCCTTGTCGTGGAACCAGGAATAAATCTACCAAATATATATGTTACATTGAATGCGAAAGCCTATCTTTGCCTTTTACAAAATATGTGCTAGACTATTTTCGATGTTTCATTGACTGATAGATCAAAAGTTGCGTGCTACGATATTTAGCCCCCGATTTCGCAAGATATCATCCATTTCATTCGTAAAGAAGATGCGTTTGTTTTCGGGGAAGAGACGTACACGACTTCTACTGTAACGGAAGTAGCCATGACTACCGATAAGCACCTGTTTTATCTCACGGTAACCAAGACGACTGATGTAAAAGCATCTAGCAAAACTACACAACGAAACCACATTTTTGAAACGTCATCTCTCCATTGTTTTCCCGGCTTGTAGCACGCAGAGTCATAAACCAAGATCTGGATTGATAGCCAAGATATTTCGCGTGACGAAGACAAACAGAACGAAACACATCGACCAAAGCCGGACTTTGTCTATTTGCTATAAGCTCATCAAATCAAGTCACAAAATTTATAATTTCTGTTATAACTTTTACTCATTAGATAGTACGCAATAGAATAACACTAGGAATACTGTAATTGACCCAAGCCTGGCTCACTCATAAAAGTCATAAGCCATAGCTCAGCAAACAGGCACAAATACAGAATAATAGATTAGCATAATCAAGACGTAATGCTGACGCAACACATAATTAATTACACCACAACTTCTTTCCTTGGTATTTTCATAACTTTCATTCGAATCTTAATACCTCTGCATATCTTTGAATAAGCAGGAATTTTAGTTACTATATTCCGCAGTACTGTACTGAAGGCACAATATATTATTACAGTATTAAGAAATTCATCTCTTCTACAGTAAGACTCAGTACGAGTCTTCAGTTGTCTGATATACAAAATGACGCTGAATTTACGAGTTGCCAATAGGCCATTCTCACAAGTTACCATTTTGGAAGAAGCAAGTGCATTATGGGGAAGGTTGATGTCTCTGATTTCGAAATATGGAGAAAGATGGATTTATACTGATGCAGAAATCTTCGAGTTGTGCTACTTCAGTCCCTTTAACATATAACACCTGTTAATATTATGGGTCAGAAACCCAGTTTCTTCGCTGCTTCAGGCACTCAACATGCCCCACAAATCCACAATGCACGGATGTTCCATAATGGTAGCTCGTGAAAAAGGTCTATTGGTAGTTTTGAGAAGAAAGGTTTAAGTAAAGTCTGACCTGCCTAGCAGAAGATCTTTAACTAAGGAATTTTGATCGCTAAAATGACAATTTTGTGTTCTCCGCAGGAGGATGCTATTTTAACAGCATCTGAGGGCAAAGCTAACTCATTGAGAAGCAAGGTCTTATCAGATGAAATCAAAAGAAATCGAAACAGAGTCAATGAAATCAACAATTTGGTCGATCACTTCCGGGATGAAATGGAGAACTTTGAATTAGGCCCTAGTTGAATTTTCTATTGATGTTTCAAGAAGACAGAATGATCTCGTCTTTTAAGGAAGAAGAATATTCCGCGTTTCATTATCTGTCTTTCTTCTTGTTGATCATTTTGTTTATCTTCTGGTTGTTTACTTAATTAACTAATTATTGTTTATTGATTGATAATGTCAATATTGCATGAAAGTAACGGAGGTGCAATTATTGTTTTGTATTGTATTGTATCTATGTTTATTTGACAAAATATTGACAGGCAAATAAAGGGAAGCATGACTTCTACTTACATACAGTCACTTCTACCCTTTAAGGATAACAGCTGATGCGCAATTAGTAAGCAATACAATGGTGTCATAAGTCAATGTTATCTAGGAACACTGAAAGACTTGGATTAATTTCCCCTAACAGAGTCCTCTGGTAACGAATTCCATCAAGGGATGACGCTGTTCGCAAATTAATGCTTAACACAATCCACCTTGAACAGTGCGAGGGGCGTAAGTTTAAGAGGGTATCCTTGCAGTGAATACTTGGCAAACTATTACTTGTTTTATTCTCACGATATAGCGGTATTCGATATATTCAATATAGACGTTCTTTACACAGTCATAATCAGGACTCTCCGAATAGACGACAAGGTAATACGATAGACATGTTGATAATCACAACGACATACTGCCAAAATAACAAGGCACCTCACTGGCGAAACAGGAAATGCGCAATCACTTTAGCCAGCACGGAAACGAGATTACAATGTTCACAGTAACGAGGCACATTAACATACATCATAAGTGTAATTGCATACTCCAATACACTTCACAGAGTTAGCGTGGATACTTAATCAATCACTTATTACCCCTACTCTTTAATTCTGTTACATGTTCTATATGTTCATAGAATGAAGACTCTTGCGCCGGGATACATGTGGCGTACATTAGTAGCCTCTTTCTATTGTTTATTAGCCTCCTACTACATTAATCCTTATTGCTCTCCTTTCTGCTTATGGTATATATAAATAGTAATGTCCATCTGTATTTAAGTCAGAGAAGCGAAATAGCCAGAGAGGTTGGTAATAGACATCTCATCACCGGGGCAAGCATGGCTATTCCTCAATACTTTGTTAACAAGATACTGTATGGACCACTCCATCTTGCTACAGCTGTCCCTCATACAGTACATCCCCCCAAAGCATTTCCTTTACGAAATAGGGTAAGTTACAAGATAAAGTTGAACTTTGAGGAGGAGTAGGGGGTAGGGGACAGGTCACCCCTCCCCTACCTCCAATGGTGATGCTACTGTGTCCGGGAGGGGGTGATTTCATGAAGCGGAGTGGACTGTATCGGATACTCTCTCAATCGATCGAAATGCGAATTGATCTCACAGATGGACACAGCCTATAATATGCTTCTGATCTACAGATGAATTCAAGATAATGAATCCATCAGATATAACATTGTACAGCTACTCCGTGCACACATTGGCGAACAAGAAATAGAAGTCTATTGAGATTGAAATCATCTAATCTTAAAAAGATCGCATCTCGATGATTTACATTGAATTCTCTATTGCTTCAGTATGCAATGCACACACCAAATCTCTTGCATATACTACAATGCATGTTCCTGGTTCGATTGCCCGCAACTGAAAACCTGGAAAAAGCATGCAGGAAAGATTTAGGAACACAAATATTTGGTTTCATAAAGCAGCTGTTTTTAGTAACTAGGGCTAAATTAAACAGAGATAATGTAGTGATATTTATAATTTATATTCAGATACAAGTTCTGTTTCTCGTACCATCGCTTTCATCATCATCATCATCATCATCATCATCATCATCATCATCATCATCATCATCATCATCATTATAATCATCATCATTTACAGTATTCAGTTATCCAATCAGATACAAGTTCAATTTTTGTGGAGCTGAGTTCACAAACTAATACATCATAATGAATTATTATTTTTCGCTTTTTTGCTTTTTATCTAAAATATTCTTTGCTAATTGAGTTGAATCTGGCTTATAACTAGCAATCGACTTCATATGTGATGGCAGACTGTTCCATAGAAGGGCCTCAGCAGCCTGAAAGGAGTAGGCTTTCAGGGTCACTGACTCACTGCTGTAATTATTTCTCCCCGAAATTACTTTTCAATCAATTCACATTACCAAGGGTTGTCCTCTTGAACAGCTGTCGCTAGTTAAGATCCATTCCTTCGTTTTCTAGAAACTTCTGTCGAGTTGAGATACCGGTAACAGCAGTATTTAAATACCTTGAGAATCGCACTTTATAGACTGTCATGAAGATGCAGGTTTGATGAGGCAAGGACATAATTTGTGGATATGAAATGTAAGATTAAATAGGAGACTTTACAATTTGGCAGATCAAATCGATGAAATAAAATCAATCGTTTCAAAACCGATTTATTTTGTGGCAATATCTTGTTCGATTATTCTTATCACCTTCAAAAATGTACAGAAACGTATATGATCCAAAACCGTTGTGTATTACAGAGTCGAGAGAATATAAAAACGTTAAAAATGAAAATTAGACAACAATAATGTTCATATTATAAATAGCCATGTTTTACTACGTACTGGGATTTAATTTTGCAAGATTCCCTTGAATTACTCTGATGAAGTAGCTGAAAAAGACTGTTAACCCTCCCTTACTAGTTACTATCGCTATAAATATCTCACAACTATCATAAAGAAATGTATTTTATCCTCAAACTGACGTATACGAAGCAAGTAATGTCACAGCTGTTCGTCAACAATATTTCGGTCAGTCATATAGAGCTAAGCATTTCTGTTTTAGCGAGTGTTGTTTGCTAACTCAGCATTGACAATCTTGAATAGCAGTTTGCTTAAGCACCCGCCAGTCGAAGGAAAAGAAAACGTGAAAGGACTTGGGAAATCCGTCGCCGCTTATTTCAAAGTATATAGGAGGAAAAGTGTTCTATGAATTTTTATGTGGAGATTGAAATACAACATGAAGGAAGCTATATACGTTGAAACTAAATCAGTCGCTTCTTGATAAACCTCCTTTGCTAATTTACCATTGTTCACCACCCCATTTCGGATTCGGAAGGCAGCTGCTTGCATCTGGACAGGTAGCAGTATTGTTGTGTTGACGACTGGTTGGTTGGTTGTGCGCACGAGAGCTGCCTGTTGTCACTGTAACTGCCATCCAAAGCAAATCGCCAGCGAGTAGACATGGCCGGCCTGGGGCGAAGAAAAACTTGCGGATCAAATTTGAGAGCAGTAAGTCATGGCGTTAAATATTGTATTCTAAAGCAGCGTATTTTTACTTGGCAAAAAATAAAACCCGAAAGGATGTCTAGGTGATGCGCTTAAGTAGGTCGTTTAACATCGTGCATCCTTCCTTGATTGACGCAATATGAAGTTGCAGTTCTAAAGACATTCGCTCCGTTTTGGTTTCGGCTAAGACACGATCGCTGCGTTAAATACCCTAACTATGGTATCTGTAGGGTAGTTTAAGATGTAGAATGTTGGATAGTGATGGTCACTCCGTTAGAAGTATATATTTTAGAAACGTTGAATTATTCCCAATTTTACATTGTTTTTTTCTTTGCTCTCTTTAGGCGATGGCGTTATTATTGATTGTGGCTACATTTCTTCTGTTTGAAGCCAACGCTTACGATGGTGAGATACGTTTTTCAATTTTCTATAGCTAAAAGAATCTCTGAAGAGATCTCACATTTTCTCTTCCATATCGCTCGGTAAAACCATTTGCGTAGGAACACTTTCCATTTTAGAATTCATTAATATTTAATACTGTGGCTAGATTTACGTAGTTTTTTTGCTCTATATTCTTGATCTATAAGGTAAATTGTTACCATCAGAAGATAGAAATATGATTGCTAGCACGTAGAGACTTCTAAACAGCAAAACATTTCGATTGAGGCTTGTTGCAGCTCGCGATTCCATGAAAAACTCTCCTGAATACATTAGTTTTGCTCAAAGAGGCAAAAACACAAAACAGCATGGTTTTCTTTAGGTCCAGTCGATATCCAGAAGGAATAATATTGAACTCAGCCAATTGGCTAGTGAAAAACGCATAAGCGAAGAACGAATACATTTTGGCACGAAGAATGAAGAATTTTTGGGACGGAGAACGAAGAATTTTTGGCACGGAGAACGAAGTATTTTTGGCACCCGTATTGTAAAGTAGCTGACTATTCGCATATTGCGGAGGTGGAACGTTTATTAAATACATGAACTTGCTTTTAAATGTGACACAGGGAGGCAATTATGCCACAGGAGGGCAAGACTGAGACATACCGAGGTGAATTGTTGTACGTTAAAGAGAAAAGTAGAATAGCGACTTGGGCCACGTTTGAGAAGCTTATGAAACTTGCCATCCTTCAAATAGAAATCTCAAAGTTATCTAAGATTGGAAAACTTAGAAATGTATCATAATTTTCAGCTTTCTAAGCATAATTTGTTCTATTCCTTGTACTCACAACATAAATCCAAGATGTTATCCCTAAAAGAACTGTTTTGCACGATTCCTTCTTAGGGGCACTGGTAAGCAACATGGAGCATGTCATTGGTCTGCCTCGCATTGAGCATTTGACTGTCAGGTTTGTCAACGAGACCTACCATCCAAGTATGGCCGACAAAACGAGCACGGAATTTAGAGAATTCGCAAAGAAGATTGACTCCCAGGTTTGTCTTAGCTTTCGAAATTCCATCCGTTTACCGATGATTATAATGTCGACATAAATTAAGCAAATTATACAATACAACCTCGTTTGAATGTCACTATGGTCTTCCAGTCACGAATTGTGATAATAAGCGGGTTGTGATATTAAGCGGGTTCAAATAGCTAATTCCGACAGAGCTTGGGTCTCAAATTGAAGCCATATTAAGCTGGTCGTAGTATTATCCGAGGTGATATTAACGGGGTTATACTGTGCTTCATCGTCTAAATCTACACGTGCAGATTCTGATTTTCATGTAAAACTATTTAGTACAGAATTTACATATCTTTCACGATGAAAACTAGTCTTGTGATATAAATTTTCAAATAAGTATAAATTTAGACAACTTAAAAGAATTGGCAAGCCTCTTACTTCGCTACAAATAACGATCGCATAAGCAAACACAAGAGGCCTTGTTCGTGGGAAGGGCCTAAAGCGTAGTCCGGGATTAAACATTTAGTCTGGACCAAATTACTAAACTATGTATATGGAACTTGATATTTAGTCCTGGGGAGTTATTCGTGGACCAGGCCTAAAGTTTATAGTCCGGGACTAAGCATTTAGTGTGGACTAAATTACTAAAATCTGTAATGATATGAGGCTTGGCATTTAGTCCCGGGGCCTTATTCATGGATAAGGCCTAAAGCGTAGTCCTGGACTAAGCATTTAGTCTGGACTAAATTACTAAAATCTGCAATGATATGAGACTTGACATTTAGTCCCGGGGCCTTATTCATGGACCGGGCCTCAAGCGTAGTCCGGGACTAAGCATTTTATTCATCACGAACTATCTATTAGATTTAATAAATCTTATCTATCACAGCATTAAAGAAGATAATATCTAATCATAACTTCAACTTATAAAGAACAATACAGAAGACGTTTTAACATCACTTATATATATAGGAAGCAGGTTAGATCATTAGATGTGCTGTATATAGAAAATGGCGCTTTATCGAATTGCTTTATGCAGCTATAAATACAAAGATAATAGTTCCATAATGGAATTTCGGGATAGCAGAATTAGTTCCGTCAACAAAATGTTCACTGGAATAGATTGCAACTTTAGCATTAAAAGGTTTCCACGAATTAAATATTTGAAATCTTGTGTCCAAAAGAGATCTTCTTGTTCAACGTCCACAATATCATGAAACGTTTTAAAAGCATGCAGATTGTTGTTGCGCTCTTATTACTGCCGTATTTATTCATGCATTTAGTTTGAAAGTGCGTTTGGAAATGTTGCAAACTTCCTGAAGATCGATGTCCACAGTTTGAGGTAAGATCCTCTTTCAGATTCAAACTTCCCATCGTTATTCTGTAAACCAATAGGCTGACAAATCTTAAAGGGGACATGAAATGATTTTACAAGCATAGTTCACTCGAGAGAGAATGTTTTGAAAGCTACTATTTTTATGTCCGATTAGTAGTTTGCGTTTCGTGCAATTTTTTATTTTTTGAAAGACGTCTCATTTTGTGCGTGACTACAAAACCCTTACCTCATAACTAATTAGCCTCAGCGATGCGTCAAATTCAACCTTCATTGACCTTTGCATTGCATTTGTTTATTGTTTTATTTATTTATTTCTTAGCGCCGGAAGTGTCATTGCCAACATGACAGTGACGTACATCCAGATCACTGGCACGGAGCTCCCCCTTTTGCAGACGGCAATTGAAGAACAACAGATGCTTAACTCAATGCCCGTTGGATTGTTCTACTTTTCAAGCACGACAAGTAAGATACAGTCAAATATATCATAACAATCACCTGTTTTAAGCGGCCACCTGTGTCAAGAGACCACTCTTCAGTGGTGGGTCCGTCCCTAAAAGGCTTGACATGATACAATTTATTTGAATTAAAGGCAAGTCTGAAAGAGTTGCTTAAATGCCAGAAAAATACAATTTATCTGTATTGAATGACCACCTGTTTCAAGAGACTACTCTTGCTGTAAGCAATGCATCCTATAGCAGTCATAGACCAGAAAATACAATGTTCCTGTCTTAAGCGACTACCTTTTTGTAAAGAGACCACTTTTCATTGGATCTTGAGCGGTCGCCTGACACATGTTTGACAGATATCTTGGAATAGTATAAAACACTTTGAATAGTATATATAGTTATGTGCAGTAGATCATATAAGTAATGATGTGTGTCTATATTAAACAGCATCAACAGTAGGATACTCTATTTTTGGAGTCTGTGGCTTGCTAAAAACATTCGCAGGACCACATACAGTAGTCACGACATTGTTGTGCTTTTCATTGTAGTGGTATCGCCTCCCCTTTCTTTGAACGTCTCGGCCCTTTCTCAGACTGAGATCTTGGTTTCTTGGTCGCCAGTGCCAACAACATCAACAGCTGGCACCGTCATTGGATATTCAATATTCTATCGCAAACTCACAGATACCATATACAACATTGGCGCTGTCGTTGTTGGACAGGAAACCTACGTGGCCGACTACCTGGAAGCTTACACCACGTACACATTTCGTGTGGCTGCTTTCACCAATGACTCCATTGGATTTACGAGTGCTTATGCTGATGAACGAACCCTTGAGGGAAGTGAGTGACGTTTGATTAGTTTCTCGCATTCTGATTGGTTGAGAGGCATGATTGGAAATCCAGATTCAAATCACCTGTCGTTTTTTCACGGCTGACGAATTTTCGAATGTCTCTTGGGATTGATTCGAACTTTGAACAAAGAGAATTTCTTGACAACAAAATGTTCCGTTCTCTCTGATTGGTTAAACTCATTCGATTAAGGCTTTTAGTGAGGAAATATCTGAAGATTTTTGGGAGAATGCCTCTTCTTAAATCAAAATGTCAAAATGTCTTTGGGAGAATGTCTCTTATTAATAAACAATTGTTATTTGGTTGACGAAATAGTCGAGTATCGTTTTATGAAAAGTTTCCATACGACCGGACGTGTTTGGATTGAATTATCTAAGCACCAGGAATTTAGGGAAACATTCGTAAAGCTGTAAAATCACTCGCAGGGCTCCTGTTTTTCTGCTATTTTGATGTTACTAAACGGCTGGTATATAAGCTAGTAATAATTACGCGAAGCTAGCTAAGAGAAAGCATGCAGAATGTATAAAGACCATTTTTCATAACCCTAAAATGACACTTTCTATAGAAATCAACCTGTACAGAAAGACCACCTGTCTTTATAAGGTTATTTTCATGGGGTCCCACACAGGTGACCATTACAGTCGAACTCGCTTAATATCCCATCTCGCTTAATATCCCACAAAAGCCAATTTTCACTTGCTAGTTGCCGTACAAACTCTCATATTCTTACCTTGCTTTACTTCCCCTCGGATAATATCCCATCTCGCGGCTTAATATCCCACTATTTTTTCCAAAAGTCAAGTGTAACTCGCTTATTGTCCCGTTGTAAGGATGTCTTACATAATATAAACTTTTTGGAACATTTTGCATTGAGGGATTCAGACAACATGTCACTTGTTGCTCCGCCTAGAGTCACTGGTTAGTTGTTTTACTGTTAAAACTAATAATAATCTCCATCAACTGTTGGTAACTAAGATGTTCTTCTTTGCTGCTGCTGAAATGTTTACGAGGCTTTATTAAAACAAAGGATATAGTTGTTTATACTTAGTCTGGTTAATATCCCACCTCGCTTTATATCCCACTTTTGGTCTGCACGAAGGGCGGGATATTATTAAGCAAGTTCCACCCGTATAAGCAGATTTCACTGTAGTAATATATCACATCCCGGGAGAAGTCATTATTGTCTTTCTCAGTCATTTCCAAGTGTTGTGAAGTATTGCGCTTATTAAATTATCTGACCGTTTTTGTGATCTTTCCGCAGTTCCAACTGAATTCATCGACAATGTGACATGTAATGCCCAGAGTTCGATTTCAGCCACTCTCCAATGGTCTCCAATCTCACTGGCAGGTTGGAATGGTTTCATGATGGGTTACATCATATATTACAGAGAATATCAAAGTACTGACCCACTACAAAGTGTCTCGTTTTCTCCCACTGACATCAGCGGCATCATTTACAATTTAATGGGGTTCAAATTCTATGAAATGCAAATCGCAGCTTACACCAGCACAGGGGTTGGTCCTACTACTTGGGTCCTCTGTTCTACCCTTCAAGGAGGTAAGTAGCTAGAACACTGGTCAGTAGTTTTTAGCCTTCCTTTAAAATTGTAATGCTTAGAAATTGTAAATGTCTTGAAGTTAGCTTGTAAATGTTTGCAAATAGCAATTCATTTTGAGCCATTTGCAAGAGGGCCCTGAGGTAGACACACCTTGCGATTTATTGAGATATACCATCTATAAATAAAGATTATTGATTGATTGATTGATTGATTGATTGATTGATTGATTGATTGATTGATTGATTGATTGA
>OFHS01002142.1:0-21983 GCA_900245855.1 Calvadosia cruxmelitensis
AAACCGTGCACAACCAGAGCCGTGTTGTTTCCCAAAGGTCGGAAAATCCGTACTTGCTAATGAGTGGCATGTGCCTGGTTTTGAACAGACAAACAAACAAACAAACAAATATACAGACAGACACTTGTGAAATAATAATATAGATATGTTTTGAAGTAAAACAGAAATACATGGTCAGGATCATCTATTAAGCACAAATGCTTGTTTGTTTGGGACGCTCTAGATTTACAGTTGTATAACGTGACTGCATAGTTGTTGTATTTATGACTTTTATGTCATGATGACTGTAGGGTGATTCTTTTCTTTATGGTAAGTTTGTGGTGGTTTTGGGTGACGTATTTTGCTTGCACTGTTATTGTTTTTTCATTTGTTTGATAAATTTTCTTTTTGAAGCAACTCCAACAGCAAGAGTTCAAACATCTGTACAGTCGGAAGGAAGGCGTTAAACCAGTCAACAAATTAAAGAATCGCTACAAGAACATACTTCCATGTAAGCTGTTTGGTTGTTTGCTAATGATTTGCTTATCCTTCTTAACTAGAGTTAGAATCTGAAATTTATAATGGTTGATGTAGACGTTTGATCTAATCTATTCTGTTTCAGGAGGTTGGGATTTTCCACGATTGATGTAGATGATTTAATTTACATGGAGTGGTAACAAATTTGTAGAATTTCTGTTTAGTTTGTTTGACAGTCAGGGTCAAGGACAAGAGGCGTGAAGTGCTTTAGCCTGCCAATCTGAGTGTTGACAACACTCCAGGTCGCTATGCTTGTAGTACTACTGGCTTCGCACACAGAAATCTACGCAGCCGACGCAATTTACGAGACGAACAGACCTCAAACGAGAGTACTCGAACGGAGAGCGAGACAATAGTGTATATGGTCTTGAGACGTCATTCAGGAATATATAATTCTAGATTACACTATGTACAGGTGAATCTAAAACGAGGCTATATATTGAATAGAGGTTGACTTAAAGAGGTTGAGTAAGTGAGGCTAATTCACCACAGAAATGTTTCAAGTTTTCAAATTGGAATTAAGTTGCGACATAATAGTCATGTTGAGTCATTAGCTGCATTGAACAACACACCTTTACTTGCTGCTGTTTCAGTCGATCATCGTCGCGTGAAGCTGAAAGATGGGGAGGAAGACGTTGAAGGCACCGATTACATCAACGCCAGCTACATTGATGTGTGTATATCATTTATGCTTAACCCCATTGTTGTAGAATCCTAGAACAATAGAATTTACTTGTAACACTGTTCTTTCTTCCACTTTTTACATTAAAATGGTACAGTGAAACCTATCTATAACGGTCACCTGTAGGACATGCGATAAATGACCTTTATAGACAGGTTGCCTTTCTGTCCAGGTTGATTTCTATAGAATGTTTCATTTTTGGCCTATGAAGAATGGCCTTTATACACAGATCGTTGCTGTATAGAGGTGGCCGTTAATAGAGGTTTTACTGTACTGTATAACTGACATGAAGCCAATGGATAAAGGTCTAACAAGTCACTTACCATTCAACGTTCACATGCTAGATTCATTGCAATTGTGTCTGCCACTAACTCATGTTTTCTGTTAAGACAGAATACGTTAACCCTTGTCCTGCTAATAAAACTAGATAAATGAAGACTTGAAGTTGCTTTATTGATTGCTGATTGGTTGATCTTGAGGGACTAACTATGTGATTAGTTACATGTTGCTACTTTTGAATTGTTCAAAAACGTGTATATACGTCAATAGCAGGACAAGGGTTAATTTCCTACAGTAACATTATTTTACTTATTTTACTTTCGATCAATATTTTCAGAGTTGAGATTTGGGAGGTTGGATTTGATTATTAAATAACGATGCATTGTACTCAGTTATCCACTTATCCTCACATTCGGTGGCATCTCAATTAACACCAAATTATTGAGAATTGTAATTTTCTACAATCACATGTTTCCTCCTTATTTTACTCATTGAGAGACTTTATTTACAGAATGCTGATAGGAATAGGACAACATAGATCTTTCTCTTTACCCGTTTACTACATCTGTTTAATATGTCAAGATACTGTTAGCAGACTAACAGTTATCATGATGACTCTTATTGTCATCTGAGTATTTCGTCAGACTGTCTCTGTTTGTGTATGTCATTACTGATGATTGTACAGTGAAACCTGTCTATAACGGTCACCTTCGGGACCTGAGAAAAATGACCTTTATAGACAGGTGGCTTTTCTGTCCAGGTTGATTTCTATAGAAAGTATTATTTTGGGATTATGAAGTGTGACCTTTATAAACAGGTGGGCGCTATTACAGGTTTGACTGTAGTGTCATTTGATGCCCTGTAGTGTCTAGCGAAAATGGTGTCACATGTTTGTGCCATACCTGCACAGCAGTGGATAGACATATCAATGACTTCAAAAAAATAGTGATGGCTGGTCCGTTGATGTTAAATCCATCTCAAAATGGATGACTGATGTGCACTGAATTGATCCGATCTAACCGTTTAAATACCATGCAAGGATTGCAAGCATTCATCTCACCAAAGAAGTTTTTTTAATTCTACAAAAATGCTTTATCATTGAAATACCTCTTGTTTATTTATAGCAGTGAATGATTTGCAACGTAGCTCTCATTGTTATTTTTTGTCTATTCAGGGTGAAAGTCGAGACACCGAGAAGCAGTATATCGCAACTCAAGGTTGCCTGCCAAGTACGGTTGTTGATTTCTGGCGTATGGTTTATCAGGAACAGTCCAGGATTATTCTAATGAACACCAGGGAAATGGAACGAGGGCGGGTAGGTTTAGTAATGGGTTTTCACGATACTAAACTTTGGTTGAACTGTTCATGTGTCAGCTATCACTGGACCTGCATAGTCAAATACGGACTTATCAAAATCCATAAAATACATATAATTATTCCTGCTGGTACAATATTTCATCCAGCTGATAACGTGGGATCTTTTTACTTGCTTTTGAGTTTGTCTTCTTCCAATGATTTGCAGAGCAAGTGTGCAAAGTATTGGCCGGACTTGAACGAGGCATTGCAAACTGGAAAATTCACCATCACAAATCAAAAAGAGGATTTATACTCCGAATACATTTTACGTGAACTTCGACTTCAAAACAATGAAAAGGTATCAGCTGTTTTTAGGACTCTCTGTTGTCTATTCTTTGTTGCAGAAATCGACTTATTGGCTTTATTCAATGCCTGTTTTAGAGTTCTTATTGGTCTTATTCCTTATTTATGTCTATTTTCTTTGGGGAATCAGATACAATAAAACCTGTCTACAATGGTCACCTTTGGGACCTGAGGAAAATGACCTTTATGGACAGGTGGCCTTTCTCTCCAGGTTGATTTCTACGGAAAGTATAATTTTTGGGTTATGAAGAGTGGCCTTTCTACACAGGTGGCTGCTCTGTAGAGGTGTCCGATAATAAAGTTTCAATGACTGAATGACTGTACAACTCTCTGTTGGGTAATCATGCTTTTCTTTGTGCTAATGCTGACAGAGCTGTATTTGTGGCCACCTCTATAAAGCAGCCACTTGTATATAAAGGCCACTCTTCATATCCTCCAAACAGCACTTTCTATAGAAATCATCCTGGACAGAAAGGCCACCTGTCTATAAAGGTCTTTTTTCTCAGGTCCCAAAGTTGACCATAATATACAGGTTTCACTTTACTGTCAATCTTGGTCTATTCCTATCCTGGTTCAGATACGGCATTGATATAGTTAGTGCCTTGTGATTCAGAACAATCAGCCATGTGTGTTAGCCAAGCCAGTGTAGCTAATGGAATGCCATTGGCGGTGATGTTAAGCTATGTATGGACGTTACGTAGTGGGATTAGATAAGAGTTTAATGGTCTTCCTCTGTGCTTCCATATATAGTCATTTGTTGTAAAATGTTATTATAGTTTCTCGCAATCTGATTTGCTGAGAAACATGATTGGAAATCCAGACAAAAACCAGTTGCTGTTGTTTTACAACGGACAAATTTTCTCCCATTCCTTAGTATCCAATCAAATGTTGAACAAAAAGAGTTTTTTGAAGAGGATCGGTTGTCTCTGATCTGTTTACATAATCCCACTGACGTCTATTGTAAAAAGCTGAAGATTTTTGGGCGAAGGGCTCTTTGTCTGATCATTGAGACTTCTCGCTCTTTGTTATTTGGATTGTCTGAATTGATCTAGATTTCAATCGCGCACCCAGTGCTTAGGCTCTTTTGTTGAAGAACGAAACGTGAAATATTTTGTGGAGGTTGCTTTGTTTTTGCCTATATTTTGCTGACGAAATTGCTGTTATTCTGTTTTTTGTCTAATCAGTGGTAGCCTATACGAGCCTGGTATCTGAATTAGCAGTTTAAAATGTGATTAAATAATTGCTTATTTAGTTGACAAAATAGTTAATGGTTGATGTAAAAGTTTACGACACGGCATTTGGGTTGCCTGATCTAAAAGACTTAGGATGCAAAAAGACACTCGGAAAGCAATAAAAATATTTGCAGCTCTCATGGTTTTCTGATGTTTTTTAATATCTTGTGCCTCACTACATCTCAAGTGTTTGGATCAGGAAATCCGAACACTCCTGACCGTGTCTTGAACGTCTATTCCACTTTGGTGAGTGATAATCTCTTATGCATTTCTTTTCACGTTTTCTGACATTACTTTGTCAGGGCAGTGAAGATCCACGAATAATTTATCACTATCAGTTTATCGGTTGGCCGGAACACGGCGTCCCTCCCCACCCTGGTTCCGCTATATACATACTTAGAAATATCAAACAACAACAAAAAGAGTGTAAAGACGCTGGACCAGCCATCGTTCACTGCAGGTGAGATTGTTCGCGTGAATTTCATGTGTGCATTGTGGAATGCTGTTCAAAACCTATGGAATTTGCAGCTGTTAATTTTTTTCTGCAGTGCTGGCATTGGACGGACCGGAATTTTAATCGTGATTGACATTCTGATGAATGTTATACAAAAACAAGGTGAGTTCATTTGCATTCTACAAAGTTTTTTTAAAGTACAAGAAAATATAGATTTAAAAGGGAAACAAAAAAATAAGAGAACATATGCAAAAAAAAAAATATATATATTCTATTAGAACTTCTGAACTAAACATTGAGAAGGGCCTATCCAGATTGAGTGCCTAAAGCATGTGCTTTGGTCAAAACAGCCCTGGTCGAAGCAAGTAATGCTACAGTGAAACCTGTCTATAATCGTCATCTTTAGGACCTGAGGAAAGTGACCTTTGTAGACTGATGGCCTTTCTGTTCATGTTCATTTCTTTAGAAAGTGTCATTTTGGGTTATGAATAGTGACCTTTATACACAGGTGGCTGCTCTGTAGAGGTGACTGCTAGTGCAGGTTTAACTGTACGCACATTTTCGCATACTTCAGCGTGGGATTGTGTCTTTTTCATCCAGGAATTGATTGTGAAATAGATATACAGAAAACTGTCCAGCTAGTTCGATCACAGCGTTCTGGAATGGTTCAGACTGAGGTTAGTCCCAACCATTTCTATCACAGTCTTTCTTCGTAGTATACAGTTCTTTATTCCATGACTAGCTGCTTATGGATCGTTCGTTGCACACATGCTAACAGGTCCGGTTGTCTTGCTGTGTTAGATCATGTACGATGTTTGTCTGTTTTCAGAACCAATTTAAGTTTATCTACCTTGCAATTCAACATTTCGTTGAGGAAGAAAAGAGGCAGATAATGGTACAGAATCAGGTCAGTGATGGAGTCATTGTGCTTGCAAAACATGGACAGAACTGTTTGATATAAGTCAGTAGCCCAATGCTGTATAAAGATATAGTAATCCTGGTTTCATCAAAGGTCAGTGGATTGTTATTACGGAAAAGAGGCATTTATAGTGAGGCAGGGAAGTGTGCAAATGAGGCTGTGCTACACCGCCACAACAGAGATGCCTAACACTGGCCCCAGGGCTGTTTTAACCAGTAGGCACTCAAAGCATGTACTTTAGGCCCTCAGTCTGGATAGGCCCTTCTCTATGTAACTTCAAAAATTCAAATGTATAGTATGTTGAGATCTAGTGCAGTGGATAATCAACTGCAGAGTGCTACTGGGTTATTTTTTCCTAATTTGCTGTTTGTGAGCAAAAGCAGCATCCTTGATATGTCAATGCCCTTGAATGGATGAACATTTTAATGATAGTAAGTTTGGGGCTATTTAATAGTTACAAATTAGACCGCCTTGGGTAAAGTGCTTTAGGCCCCCTCGACGGCGCGGACTGGCCTGTTATTCGATCAAGTTTCTGTATTGCGCTCTCAGTGCATAATGTATGTAGAAGTTGAGACGTTGTCACTGACTACAGATAGCCCTCCAGGTCTGTTGGACTTTGATGTGCAGCAATATCTGATTATAATGAACAAGCCTTGTTCTCGTGATTGATCGTGGAAAGAAAAATCCATCAGTAAAAATAAGCTGGTCAGATTCCTTAGGCAGAGTTCAGAGAAAAATTCATGATCATATGGTCTTTGTACGGAGCTTAGGAATTAAGGCAACTTTCAATACATTTCTGGTTTTCTGTTTCTCTTAGAAGTTAGGACGGGTATTTTCTTAATGCAGATATGCGACTTTTAGTTTGTAATCTTGTTATGATGTTCTCCTTTTGAAATATGCATTATTCCAGATGTTCTGATCTGTCTGTTTATGCTTTCAGCAATTTGCTTGTGAAGTTGAATCGCCCGCGTTGCTTCCAAGTCGTTCGGGACGCCCGCCTCTTTCACCTGGAGACTACACGGCTAGCGGTGATGCCTTCACGTACAACCAAAACGAGGCCATGAGGTATTTTGCCGTCATCATTAGCGTTTGACATTGAACTCGCATTTTTCAGTTTATCAAACTCATTTTGGACGACCTTTCTCCCAACAAAGACTGAAACTCAGATCCTAACAAGATTGATTGTTGAAGATTAACTCATATTACAACAAAATCAACTGCTACTTGAAATTTCATTTTTGTCACAAAATTACTACTTATTTATACACGCTTGCCACTCTCAAAATTTGATGACATAAGTAGTTATAGTAACATGATGATGATGATGAAACGGTGTTGTTACAAGAACAACCCATTCCTCTTTTTCTTTGTGACACCATTGCACACGTAATTCCACAATTTACGTTTACATTCATCAGACGTAGTGTACAACGAGAAATCTAGGTTTAACAAATCACGATACGAAAACGATTGACCATGACCACGACGAAACATAGACAACGGTTTCCACCAAAGGCAGTCATGGAGAGGTTGGAGGCATACCGACTTGTAACATGGATGATGTCAAATGGAGTTAATGACTAGACGATTAGTTTTGTCTCTCTGAAAGCTATCTGATCATTGAGATTTCTCGCTCTTTGTTGTTTGGATTGTCTCAATTGATCTAGATTTCAACAACGCACCTAGCGCTTAGGCTATTTTGAAAAGCAAAACGGGAAATATTTTGTGGAGGTTGTTTCGTTTTCGCCTATGTTTTGCTGACGAAATTGCTGTTATTCTGTTGTTTGTCTAATCAGTGGTATACGTGCCTGGTATCATGAATTAGTCAAACAACAGTCCAACAGCCACATGCCATGTTAGTGGTACACAATTGAATGCGCCTTTTAATGAATGCCATGATGAAGATGATACTTAAGTATTTTTCTCTCTGTTCTAGCTTGCCAGCCGACAGAGGTGGCCCTCCGCCAGTTCCTGCTCGCTCAGCCCAACAAAGAACTTAATATAAAAGTAATTGACGACCGATTGGATGACAATGGTTGCTATGGGCGATTAACTCAATATGATATACTCAGCAGCAAGGATTGTAAAAGCAATGACGCAGCTATCTAAGCAATAATTTATGCTTTGTAGAACCAAGTGACCATATTTTGTTGGATCAATTATAAATCAATGTGGATTTTTACTCAATTTTGTCTTGTCTCTGGTTTGTTCTAGACTTAAGTGATAAGTGTATATGAAGTTGTTTGGTGAATCACATCTCTTATTTGTTATACAGTCAAACCTGTATTAGCGGCCACCTCTATAGAGCAGCCACCTGTGTATAAAGGCTATTCTTCATAACCCCAAAATGACGCTTTCTATAGATATCAATCTGGACAGAAAAGCCACCTGTCTATAAAGGTCTGTTTTCTATGGTCCCATATGTGACTGTTATAGACAAGTTTCATTGTAGTAGAATTCGGTTAGTTTAGTTACTTAGATGTTCCAGACACTCGTAATACAACTCGGTAACGAACGACGCTGATGACGAAATAGAATTGTCATTATGGTAAGCATATTGAATTCTGTAGCAAACATCGAGAAGCGATAAGGACATGCAAAGTAGAAGACAATTTACAACTGATGCAAGTCATGGATTGGTTTACAATTTGCTTGTGTGTTGAGTTGTTGCGCATGTATTAGTCAACATATTTTTTACTGAAATGAATAAATTTAGTGCAGCAGCATTATCCTGTAGGAAAAACTCTGAATCGCGAATGAATGGAGTTATAAAACGATTATCATAGTATTGAATTGACAAAGCTTGATTTAAATGTATTTGTGTCACTCAGTTCCCTTTTTCTAGAAGGGGCATATGCAACCCTTGTTTCAGCCCCCCCCCCTCCTCCCCTGTGAGATCGAACGACCGACCTCGCTACGTTTCGTTTGTTTTTGTTGTTCACAAGCGAGGCCTCAGAGACCGTTGCTGGTGACGAGCAACAATGGCGTCTCTTTGCCACCAGAGATTGATTGTGACACGTCCAAGCTGTCCACCAGTCTGAAGACACAATGCTCTTTCGTTTCTGCTGAACAGACTCACCGGTTGCGACTAATACAACACTAAGACGATTAAAGTCTGTCGAAAATTCTCAAGGTAAGAGCCGATTTTCGAGGAAATATGTTCAAATATTCAACATTTAGGCCTACTGAATTTGCACCTGACCAAATAAAGGGGAGTTGAATTTGTCGCTTTTTACGACTCGATCCAGAGAGTCAATTCCAAGCCTTCCAAACTAACAAACATTTAGAAACAACCAAGGAAAAGGATTCTTTGTTTTCAGATTGTAAGTTTTGGATAATCCTCCGAAACGAGAGAGACACTGCTTTCAATGTCTTTCTAATCTCTCGATTGCGTAGGCTACCCTGGGTTTGATTATTTTGATGTAGCGTGGATCGTGGAGTCAAGGTAACAGTGAATTAGGATTGTAAAGTGATTTTCTCCATTGTTGTATTCGCCAAACGATCACGGCAGGTACGACTGACAAGCTCACTGAAATTGTAGATATGTGGCATTGTGTTTTGTCGCGTGTTGTAGCTTGCGAAACTGATCTAACATCAGTCACCAACCGTCGTCTACAGCTCAGACTATGTTTCCTCTTTTTGCCATTCCCTCTGAATTTAATTGTTTTGAGCAATACAAATTTGCCATCGATAACATGCACTATTTTGTTGTAGGTTAGTTATTGCACGTTTTCTTTTATAGCTGTCTCCTACTCCTACCTATTTACCAGAGCCTGTTTTGTTTTTCTGGACAATAGAGTACGAGGATAGATCAGTTAAATCGAAATTAAATTTGTTGATTCAGTGGTTAGTTAGTAGTTACTTGAACAAGGTAAGACTCTAAAACAGGGTAGGATAAATTAATTACAGTCTCGCAGATTCTGGACATCTGTCTCCCGGGAGGCTAGAATACCGTAAATTCAAGAAATTAATAAATTCCTCATAAGATTAAATAAAATCCCACACAGAAAGGAGTTTATTAATGCAAAAATATCAAATTGGTTCTTCCGAGTCCAATTATTTGCCGGTCTCTTCATTCCAACCGTAAGAAAGTACTGCATTAGGACCTGTCTCAAAATTGTTTACAGGGAAGCCTAATGAGGCATTCAATGACTGGTTATATCTCGAAGTTGTCCTATTATGTTCCTGCTGGGATATGCCTAGCATCTGTAGACATTACTGATCAGCAATCCATTGCATGCTTTTGTTTTGATTTCTTTTGTGATTAATGACTTTCAGTTCTCCAATATAACAGATTGCTGCTTATTATTTTGTTTCTCTTAGTTCAATTTTCCCTCTGAAAATGAGACTGCGCGGTGGAAAAGATGTCGGCGATGAACAATCACAAAATCACAGCAGTAAAAGTGCAGAAGACGATTCATCCACAATGCACGTAGAACCCAGACTTTCCGGAGATAGGGCCAATGTGCTCCTTCTATTTTTGCTTTACGTCCTCCAAGGAGTCCCACTTGGTTTGGCTGGCAGCCTCCCTATGGTCTTACAGAACAAGCATGTCAGCTACAAAGAACAGGCCATGTTCAGTCTTGTGTTTTGGCCGTTTAGTCTCAAATTGCTATGGGCTCCAATAGTGGACGCTGCTTATATCAAACAGTTTGGCAGGAGGAAGACATGGCTTGTGCCAACTCAATACCTGATTGGAATCTTTATGCTTCTTCTGTCGTATGTAAGTTCTATGAGACATATATGTATATACAGAAAAACCTGTCTATAGGTAGTGGTCAGCTTTTGGACCTGAGAAAAATGACCTTTATAGACAGGTGGCTTTTCTGTCCAGGTTGATTTCTATAAGAAGTGTCGTATTGAGGTTATAAAGAGTGACTTTATAATTATATACAGGTAGCTGCTCTATAGAGGTGGCAGCTAATGTGGTTTGACTGTAACTGTAGTATGTTTGATGATTCAAGTTGTGCAACTGTGCAAGTACGAAATGCTTGCACAGAGTTATCAAAACAGCATGTCCAAATATCTCTGCTGTTAAATGTTTACAATGATTCTGCTTCTTCCTGCTTAGCTGTCAATGCAACTGCATTGCGTATCTCGATGTGTACCCATTGTACTTTTGCAATTTCTCATAAATTACAAATGAGCGTAACTCCAGAGTCAGTTAAAGTAGTAAATTGATTTTTTGAAATGGCTGTTAGTTAGCCAAGCCAAGTCTTGTTTGACACCACTGCATGAACGTTTATGTCTTTCATCACCTTAAACATAAGCTCAGTCTTGACAATTTCATTAGATTAAGAGGCTATAAAAGTATAAATCCCTGGGCACATGCTGGCGATCGATGACTGGACAGTGCTAGATATTCACTTTCGTTGGCCCTGTACCTTTGGCAGCTTCCTATCATGGTCCCATGCCCTCTGCCTTAGTTCGACTCCAGGCTAAGTTCTGTTCAAAGTGACATCTTTGTGATCCAAAGGCAGGTCGTTTGTGTTTGTGGTTTGCATGAGGTAAACTTCAGATGATATGCCGAGGACTGTTACGATCCTTCCTTGATGTTCCTATTTTGATTTTATATCTGCAGGGTGCTGACAGCATCTTGGAAATTGAGCATCCCAATGTCAAACTATTGACGTTTGTCTTCTTCTGTTTAAATTTCCTTGCCGCAACACAAGATATCGCGGTGGATGGCTGGGCTCTCACCATGCTTCAACGTCATAACGTGGGATATGCCTCAACATGCAACAGTGTTGGTCAGACTGCCGGCTACTTCCTTGGCAATGTGGTCTTCCTTGCCTTCAGTTCGCCTGAATTCTGTAATCATTTCTTCAGGGATTACCCCGAGCCAACTGGACTCATCACATTGTCAAGCTTCCTCTATTTCTGGGGAATTGTGTTCATCACTGTGACCTCTCTTGTCTGGTTGTTAAAGCGTGAGAAGCCTAGCTCAAACGCAGTTGTGGAGGCTGACCTTGGCATTGTTGAGACATACACATTGCTGTTGAAGATTGTCAAACTGCCTGCTGTCATGTCATTCGTAGTTGTCCTCTTGACTTGCAAGGTAAGTTCACCACGGCAACGCTTGTCATGGGACAGTTAGCACTGAAATGTGAGCGAGCAAATATTTTCCATGCTCAATCAATCTTAAAAGTCAGGAACAACTGTTGATTTACCCTCTTAATTTAAAATCTATTTAGCTCTTGGTCAAGTGATTTATTGCTTGATTGATTGATGATCATTTATTTCACCTCAATGCGAGATAAAGTTTCTCCTACTGATACATACAATACTTGTAATTTCATTGATTGATTGATTGATTGATTGATTGATTGATTGATTGATTGATTGATTGATTGATTGATTGATTGATTATTGATTATATATTTCCACCTCAATGCGAGGTAAACTTTCTATTATTGATACATACAGTACTTGCTATTTCATTATAGTTTATACAAAGTAATTAATTCAGTTACATTCTTGATCTTTGATAAAATCCATATACGAATCAATCGTGTCACAGTGAATGATGTGGTAGCAATCACTGGCAGGTCGACCACACTCAATACAAATACAATCTTCACTAGGAACATGGTAGCATCTGTTTGTACAAATTACATGATGAAATCCATGAATTGAAAGGCGTATAATATAATTTCTGTTTGCTTGATGAGCTGCTTGCCAACCACAAGATTGCAGAGCAGGAGCATCAAGATAGCCATCATTCAAAACTTTCCACGGGGTTAAATGGAAATTTGTTTTGTAAATCACTAACAAAGTTAGGAGTACTTGCCAAAATGTAGATAAGCGTATTGGATGATGACGTGTGGGCACCAAGTGTGCGCTTTAGGAAAGCAAGCTTTAATTGTTTTTGATTGATTGGCACTTACAGGTTGGCTTTGCTGCCGCTGATGCTGTCACTGGTCTGAAACTAATAGAGGCTGGCGTTGCAAAAGAAAGCCTTGCCCTTATAGCGGTGCCAATGGTTCCAATCCAGATTTTATTACCTCTCATAATCAGCAGATTCACATCAGGTATTGTGATATGTTAATGGATAAGACTACCACAATGTTGTCACATGTCATGTGAAAGATGTGCTTCTAATGTTAGACCCTTGCTTTTGACTAAAATACCATAATTATTCTGTTGTGTAGAAGTTCCTTCACATATAAGTCTGCGATTTATAAAGTCACATCCATATTTAACAGCATGGAAGTAAGAATGTACCGAATAGAGGTTTTTGTTATCCATTTTTGCGTGTATAAATCTTAATCCGCATCCTGTTTGCCCTGGAACAATTCTGACTTTCAAATTTACGACTTATACATTGCGGAATGCGATAATTATACACTCTCAGAGTTGTTCGATAGATTAATTTAAGTTGTCTTGAGCACTCGCCTTCTTTGTCTCTGCATTCCTACTTTTCTATGTTATAACATTTTAAGCCTTGTCCTGCTATTGACGTGTATACCCGTTTTCGAAACAAGTCAAAGTAGCAGAGATCAATCAATCAGCAATTGATAAAGCGACTTCAAGTCTTCATTTAACTAGTTTATGAGCAGGACAGGAGTTAAATTTAAAAATTTGGAATCCTTTTCTTTGTTTTTCAAGTCAATCATGAATTCTTTCTTTTCATGCACTTTAGAGAGACTTAGTTGTTTTGCCGTAAATATTTCTCAGATGAGTTTGTAGCACGTTGCTAGTTTGCTGTGTCATTTAGCTGCAATTTGGCATTGATGTAGTGTTGACAGAAGGGCTGTGGGCTATAGTAAAATAATATCATGTGATTATTGTGTCTTACAGGACCACGCCCATTAGACATCTTCAGAAAAGCGATGCCGTTTCGTCTTATCCTTGGCGTGATCTTTGCTATCATTGTATACTGGACAAAGCACATCAGACCACCGGGTGTTGAACAGTTCCCAGTTAAATATTACCTTATCATTCTGATGGTCTATGCCTTGCACCAGGTATGTACAGTCAAATCTGATTAGCCGTCACCTCTTTGGAGCAACCACCTGTGTATAAGGGCCGCTCTTCGTAACCCCAAAATGGCACTTTCTATAGAAATCAACCTAGACAGAAATGCCACCTGTCTGTAAAGTTCATTTTCCTCAGTTTCCAAAGGTGACCATTATAAAAAGACTTCACTTTATTACTGGCAGGTCAATGTGAAGTTAGTAGGCTTAGTTCCAAGCTGTCTTAAGTAATTCACAATTGTAAATGACGTGTTTTAAGGCCTACAATGTATAGTCTTAATATTGCTAGTTGGATGTCGTTGTTTTTACTATTGTGTTTTCTTCCACGCAGGTTGCTTTGTACACAATGTTTGTTAGCTTGATGTCATTCAATGCGAAGATCAGCGATCCCGTCATCGGCGGAACCTACATGACGCTCTTGAATACCGTGTCAAACTTAGGCGGAAATTGGCCAACCACATTGGCATTGTGGGCCGTAGATGGTCTCACTTGGAAGCAATGCTCAGCTCGTGGGTTCGGATCTTGCTCTGGTGAAGCATTGGCAGAGGTAGGTTTAATTTCATGTGTGTGACCAATCGGCCAAGCCACATTGTGTGCCACATACATGTGTCTTAAGGGCTGCTAGCTATTGCGATAGAAACATCCTTCTTAGAGGATGCAGTTGCGAGATACTGCATTTCTTAACCCTTGTCCTGCTATTGACGTGTATACACGTTTCCAAAAAAAGTCAAAGTAGCAACATATAACCAATCAGATAGTTAGTCCCTGGCGATCAACCAATCAGAAATCGATAAAGCAACTTCCAGTCTTCATTTAACTAGTTTTAGGAGCAGGACAAGGGTTAATAGTTGAGCCAGCATAGATCTACTGTCCATGGGGTTTGGCACGATGACCACTCAAGGGCTCCAATTGCAATTCAATAAGTCACATAACTGAAAATCTGACGTTTGAAAATGTTTGAAATTTCAGTTTATTATTAGGTTGTGGATGGGCTGTAGGCATTCGCTTAGCTTGTACGCATGTGTCTGACATAGGCATGTTCTTTGCTAGGCTGTAGGCATGTCCCTGCTGTGCTTACTTTGTAGTCCGGCAGTTGTTATATTTCAAGACATTCCGTTTACTTGGGTTTACAGGGAGACTTCTAGTTTCTACATGCCTAGATAAGTAAATAGTCCAACCAAGAACAAATAGCAAACATTTAATTTAAACTTTATAGTTGAGCTGAAGTCAGATGTGACATCATGTAGCTGCATAAGTAATCTTTTGACTTTAAATTTGCCGAGTTCGAAACTTCAAGTTTGTTATCTTATCCAAAAAAGTGAATTTGCATTTAACCGAATTAAAAAGTGCAGTATATTGCTAACATTGGATTTCATATTTGCTTCTGGATAATTGCTGTCCACTGTATTTGTTGCTATGCTACGTTGTTACAATCCACTATTGATATAATTATTGTTTTCCATTTCACATACAGTGAAACCTGTCTATAATGTTCTCCTTTGGGACCTGAGGAAAATGACGTTTATAGACAGGTGGCCTTTCTGTCCAGGTTGACTTCTATAGAAAGTATAATTTGGGGGCTATGAAGAGTGGCCTTTATACACACTAGCATTTATTACACAGCTAGCTGCTCTATAGAGGTGGCTGCTAATACAGATTTGATTGACCATCATTGTATTGACTTAGTTATATTATTTTGAGTTTTATAAATAGATGACTCATTTGTTTTCCTTTGACGGTAGGGATGTGTGAAAGCCGGTGGCACATGCAATATCATCATCGATGGTTATTACATTGAATCAGCCGTCTGCATCGTCCTAGGCATCAGCTGGTTGCTATGGAAAAGAAGCACTTTAACATCGTTACAAAATATGAAAGATACCGTCTGGCGTGTTACATAGGGCAACAGCCCATTGTTAAATTGGATTGAAATTAGTAATGCCTTGATCTTAAGTGGTATTTATGGTGGAATTCTATTTTATGCAATTGTTGGAATTATTTGTCACAGACATGAAAAAGTGACAATCGAGGTTCAATTTGATGTTGTCTGTCTGTCACTCTCTCTTTTGCCAGTGTTCAGTCATCTAAATCTAAATTAAGCATGAAGGAGCCACATGGCCCTTCTTCGCTTGCATGTTAAGTAATCTGTGCAGCAATTCGAGCAGAGCGGCGTGGGGCAGATGTTGTTAGAGCAGCCACGACGTTTCTGCGCAGTCAACGGAATAACGTGTGGTAATGGGCCATCGCCAATGTCATACTTGCTTGTCGTGGCTGCTAGACCGTCAGCTCGCAGTGTATGACCCAAGAAGCCAATCTTCTGCTCGACGACGTCATCATTATACTCAATATTTAATCCCAAACAGTGATTCCAAATATGCTTAAAAAAAACATTGTGACAGTCATGCAATACATATGCGTGAATTGACATTACTGTTTGACAGTTACAGAGATATTTTAAGACGCAATTGTTATAAATTATTTGTGAACAAGCTCTTTTCAGATCTCAGAATGTAAAAACTAAAGAAAAAAATGTATCTGCCCACTAAAGGACGACTCGCACTGATAGCACTTTTCTCTGCTATAATATCTCTTCTCTTCCACAGCCAGTATCTCTTTAGTAAAGCATAGTTTGTCTTTCTGCAGGTAATTTGCATATGCCACATTGCATTATGCGCGAGGTATGAGAGAGTTTTTGCCTGAGCTGCCACCCATGCTAGTAATTAAAACTTAAAAAGGCAAGTAACTTCCAGACATCCGGTGATGTGCACTGAGGCTGAGCTTGGCAAATTGGCATTCAATTTCTAGTTTACCCGAGAAACAAATCTGAGTCTGCACGCAGGCTATAATTATTCTATGCTGCTCAAACAACAGTAGAACGGATGATTGACGGGTTTCATTTCACAATGCTGCAATACACCATCACTTGTACCACTACTGATGGCACACTATAGGTACTCTTTTTCTAATCTGAACAGTATTTTTGGCTTGCATTTGGACTGAGCTATATGATTGCCGGCAACAGTTGAATTGTTTCCAGTGACTTGAAATGTTTTCAGAAAGTAACTACATGTAGCTAAGTGCAAGTCCATGAAACGAGCCAATTGCTTGCTAAAAGGAACCTCAATGCAATCAGTTATAAGATAACTCTCCTTTAACCCAAGTAATAATTGGGGCATGTATTTCATACCGACGCAATCAGTAAATTATCAGCGTATAGTAAAACGAACTATTTACATTTTAAAACGCTTCTAACAAGTGGCACAGGTGTGCTTCTGCCACAAAATCCATAATGTTAATGAGCGATGTACTTTGCTCATGTGCTACAAGGTCGCACGTCTACAAATCGTCTCTTCTTGCTCAATATATAGAATCCTTATTGTTACAGGATGAAAGGTGCCGCAGTGCTGTTGTTGTCAAGTGTACATGTTGTGACGTCGACCGCAAATTGAATGCAACGGTCGTCCCTCCAGATAAATATGAGACGTTTACTAGTCATCAAATGTCATCTTGTTCCCTTCGAACTTCTGGATTGACCCTTTCTTTGCAGCACTGGGTCCTCCGCGTCCACCACCTCGACCTAACATCAAACAAGATGGAAATCACATCATCTAGTCCCTATTGATATCTATTTCCAAAGTGGAAACGTTCTACAGAAATATAATAGTACTTGAAGCGCGGGGTAGGTTAACGGTATTGAGCAGAAATACACACATAATGTTCAATCATTAAAGCGATGGAAAAGGCCGTTTTCAGTGAGCTAGGCTAGGTATGCAATTGCCTATAAGGACTGCTGAGTAATGTAAATAGCATTTGTTGACCGGCAGGATTTGCATGCTCACAATTTTGCTCTACACCAAATCGCCTGCAGACCAGTTTGATACTGATTTAGAGTAACTCTAAATGAAAAAAATAGCCAACCGTCGGTATTTACCTCCACGGCCACCTCGACCTCTGCCGCCGCCTCTTCCACCACCAAATCCACCGCCGAAACCACGTCCACCTCCACGTCCACCCCTTCCGCCTGGGGAATCGCGTGGTGTGGCAAAGTCAAGCCTGATACTCCTGCCATCAATTTCTTGACCATTCATCTGCTCCAATGCAGACTTGGCTGTACCAACGTCATCGAATTCCACATAACCAAACCTAATAGAATGACATACAAGAACATAAATTAATGTGGACATTGAAGACACAATGGTAACAAAATAACAAAGAGCAAGGCTGCAATATTGATCAATTCATTAATTTCAAAGACCAAACAAAATATTCCGGAGTACACCTAAGATTGTGAGTCTGTATTAGCAGTCAGTTTTATGACAAATAGATAGGCACCACACTGTGTAACCATCTGTCTAGCTCACTTTGCCTTGACCATTGTACATGCTTTTATAAGAAAGAGCACTTGACACTCGGAAAGTTATATGCCTTGACCAACTAACATGAAGCAGTGAATTGTCGGTTTCATGCCTGATTAGCATTTTTCATAGAAATCATGGTGCCAAGCTATATATATTCAGTCCACACAATTATTTACTCACGAATAAGTTGACATGATGGCAGATTGATTTTCAACCACAAAATCAGCATAACAGGAATTGAAAGCCACTCACCCTTTGGCGCGTCCTGTTTCCCGGTCAGTTGCAATGCGGACAGAGCTGCACCCTGAGAAACATTCGCTGAGGGAATCTTCAGAGGCACTGAATGGTAGATTGCCAACAAACAAAGTTTTGCTGGGTGTACCAGGCTCCCTGCTTCCAAAACCACCTCTTCCGCCGCGGCTGTTACCCCTGGGGGTACCACCTCGTCCTCGGCCTCCTGATTTAGGACTGTCTCTTTTTTCGGCTACATCAAATCGCAGTGAACGGCCATCGAGTTCAGCACCATAGAGTTCAATGCACTTGTCAGATTCTTCCTTTGATGCAAAGTCAGCATAGCCAAAGCTAAATAAATAAAACGGAAATGTCACATCGAGATATACATTTCCGTCCAATGGCAAAGCCGCCACAACACATTCAACTGGCATTATGTCGGATTGCAAGGCAACCTACTACCTCATAAAGTGAAATAACGTCTCAACTCAAAATTCTGGACTTGCAAAAGCACAGAGATGCTTTCCTCGATAGTAATTATTTTGAAATTTTGAAAAAGCTAACTTTTGTGTCTGTACAGGATTGGCTATGTAGTTGTTCTGCTTGTATAAAAGACACAGTAACCTAGTATTCTGCTTGGGACGCCAGCAATGAGCCATGGTGTGTGATCAAGAACACTTTCACCGCCAAGTATTATGTTGTGTTCAATTGCGATTCAATCAAGATATTGTTTAAGGAAAAAGTTTTGTTAGTTTCATTTCTTTGACTCTTTGTTGATTTGGCTCTACCTTTTCAAAACTATCTAACATTTCATGCTTAGGTCATATTAAAGAATATATTTAAATCATACAGTCCTTCTCTTGGTCCAAACAGGTGTATTCCCACATATAAGCCGAATTTCTAACACTGAACAGGAAATTTGCAACCCAGAGCACCCTTGAAAACGACATAATCACTTACCCTCTTGAGTTGCCGTCCTGGTCAAAGATGATTCTCGTACTTGCAGGAGTTAGTCCATTGTTCTTAAAGAAATTCTTCAAGCTGCCCTCATCAGTGTCATAAGAGAGTCCGCCAATGAAAACAGAGACATTGCCTGGTAGAAAATACACACCTCAAGAATTATTGCACTATAACAAGAATATTATTTTTAAGCAACAGTTGGACATTGTATACATATCATTCAAGAATGCTTTATCTACGGTATGTTCAACAATTGAGAATACAGTACCTCCATCTGATTTCTTTGGCTGTTTTGGTGTCTTGAACTCCTCCTCTTCCTCTTCATCACCATTTTCCTCTTCAGCTTTTCGTTTCAGCTTTTTGGATTTCTTTTTACCTCCTTCGCTGGCCTCGTTTGTTTCAGCAGCAGGATCCACTTTCACTTTCTTCGTTTTCTTGCTCGGCGTCATATCAGCATCTGAATCTGACTTGCGTTTCTTTGAAGGGGTCTTTGTTTCTCCTTCATTGTCACTGCCTTCACTCTCTGATGAAGAGGAATCGTCAGCAGCAGCAGCTTCAACCTTGGCAGGTTTACCTTTTGCCTTTACCTCGGTCTCTTCATCGCTACTGCTGTCTTCAGAGGAAGACTCATCGTCCGCCTTCACAGCAGCTGCAGCAGCAGGTTTGGCTTCTTCTTCTTCGTCACTGCTGCTTTCCTCCGAAGAGCTCTCTTTTGCTGGTGGTTTTGCTGCCTTCACTGGTTTGCCTTTTGCTGCTTTAACCGGCTTAGCCGGGACTGTCTCCTTCTTTGCAGCTTTGGTTTGCTTAGCAGGTGCTTCCTCTTCATCACTGCTACTGTCACTGTCTTCGGATGAACTCTCCTTCTTTGCAGCTGCCTTGGCTTTAGCGGGAGGAGCAGCCACTGGTTTCTTCTCTTCTTCCTCATCACTACTACTTTCCTCAGATGAGCTTTCCTTTGCAGGAGCTGCTTTAGGAGCAGCTTTTTTGGGAGTGACTTTTGCTGCTGGTTTCTTCTCTTCCTCCTCTTCGCTGCTGTCACTGTCGTCTGACGAACTGTCTTTCTTGGCAACCGGGACATTCTTGCTTTTCTTTGCTTTGGCATCAGGCTTGGCCTTTGCTTCTTTCTCCTTCTTTTTCCCATTTACGGCTGCCTTGACAGGCACACTGCAATCCAAATCAACCATTGTACGAATACTATAGGACCTACTGACACTTATTACACTTGTGAGAATGTATAACAGACAATGGTATTACATTCAGACTGGTATTCAATTGCTGTTCATCTAATTAGAAGGGTCAGGAGTAGAAGCCTGCAGCATTTGTCACAAAAATAAAATACAAGGGAAGTTTTGAACGTGGTAAAGGCAAGCAGGTGTCTGTTGGAGGAGATTGGAATTGGGAACTTAGGATTGCAGGGCTGAATGCAGGGAAAGTTCTAGGATTGATACTTACGGCTTCGGGATCGATTCTTCGTCACTCGAATCCTGAAAATTGAAAGAAACCATGTCAAAATCCACCATTATGTGTCCACGATTCCACGTGAGAACTCGAAAATCTGTTTAGGCCTAGGCCTACCTCTGACGAGCTTGTTTCATCATCCTTTGGTGGTGGTGGGGCTTTCTTCACTTTTTTAACTTCAGTTTTCTTGCCCTACACAAGTCAAAGGAACATTGAAGCACGAACAAAAACTCTGCTGTGTCATCAGGAGGCCCACTAAATTAACAAACTGGGCCATGTCCAGAGCTCAAAAGAATCAGAACAGTCCGCAACATAGCAGCTAGATGTCGAAACAAATAAAATATGTCTGCTCAAAGAGGATGTCAACCATCGAAGGCAACATTTAAATCAGGCTACTTGCTATTCTTTCGAAAGTGAAGACCGCATGGCAACATGATTTCGAACAGTACGGCATGCAAACAAAACACGCTTTGAGCACTTTGAAAGCACACCAAACAGCTTGTCACAGCAGTTACCTTTGATTTTACTTTGACTGAATCTTTCGCCATTGCTAACAATATGAGTTTGAGACAAATCCGAGATGTTTAGAGCAGTTTGTTGCTGCTCGTGTTCTGCTGGTTTGAGTTGCACGTGCGACCTATTGCACAGCACAGAACGGAAAGGATCGAACAGAACGAGGCGCGCGGCCGCATGTGCGCGTTGAATGGTAAGCCGCATGGCGCCCTTGCGTAGCCTCGCATCATTCCATTCGACAACCGAGGTTGGCTTGATTGATTGGAAAGCGTTTGGAAAGAGATTGTACGTACAGTATTTGTAACACTGATCTCTAAAAAAGACATTTTTACAAATCAGTGACTTGTACAGCCTACAGCGCAACAGCGATATCAAACGCAAAAATGCAAGAAAACTCCGGCTATCAAACCACTCTCTCTATCATTGTCCAAATTACTAGGCCCATGCAGATTCATAATTATGTTTTTCCCCACCAATTCCAAACTGCATCGGTGAGCTGGACTCCTTACTGAAGGGTGTTAACATGGCCCTCCGCTGAGACCTCAATCATTTCACATTCATCACCTATAAGGTCTGCGTGCGTGCAGAGATAGGTCACAGTATGTAATAGGGAATGACACGCACCGTATCAAAGTCAAAGGTCTTTCAGAGATGCTGATGATATGTTGACGTATCGATACCCATGTCGCGCGCAGAGCTGTTTCGGTAATGTCTGCCGACAAATACGCCCAGAGTTGGTGCTGGCG
>OFHS01002143.1:0-11628 GCA_900245855.1 Calvadosia cruxmelitensis
CTTAATATCACGACCCGCTTATTATCACGATTTTTGACTGGAAAACCATAATGATATTAACGAGGTTTCACTGTAATTAAAAGCACTGTTGCCAGCCTAACATAAAAACGACTAATCCAATCTATGTACTAAAGTATGCGAGATTAAAAAGATACGTTTAAGGTTGCTTTCAAAACAGTCCACACTAGGAGCGTTTCGAATCTTTTAGGGAAGATCATTCCAGTATATGCAAAACTATTTAGGAACTACCGGGCCTGAGCTGCTACACATCTTTGTCCATTGTGGTATGCTGCACATTGTTTCTCAGCTGAGTTACGTCTCCCAAGAGACTGACATCGATCCTTTCAAACCATTCAATTGCAACGGTTTGCAAAGGCAAGCACAGAAAATCCAAGGTGCCCATTGCACAGCAATAACTTCATCATACTTGCAGAAAACATAGCTCGGCTTTAAGACAGCATTTTCCAAAGCAAACTCTGTTAGGTTCTGATCCAATTTGCACTGTTCAACTTTGACCTTGTTTGAGCATTGATGCTGACATCAATTGCATGCTATAATGATAGCTGTAAGGACTATTGAGTAATGTACTTTATTAATGTACATAAATCAATAATCCTTACTACTGTAGTATCTTGATATAGCAGTCTTCTTTTCACTTTTTTCTGTAATTAAAAATGTAATCTTTCTTTCAGAAATGGACGAGACAACGCAAGCACTTTACAGGCAAAGCATCGATGAAGTCAGAACAAAAATCTCAAAAGTACGCAAACACCTGTCTTAAGCGACCACCTGTCTTAAGCGGTCACCTGTCTTAAGTGACCACCTTTCTTAAACGGCCACATGTCTTGTGCGGCACATGCCATAAGCTAATGCTTTTGACAAGTAACCCTTTGAATACCATAGCCAATCATAGTCAGGTCGAATGTCAAACCACGTCAAAATGATTGCTTGTATTATGCGACCATCTGTCTTAAGAGACCACCTGTCTTAAGCTACCACCTGTCTTAAGAGACCATCTGTCTTAAGTGACCACCTATCTTAAGTGGTCACCTGTCTTGAGCTACCATCTGTCTTATGCGGTCACCTGTCTTATGCGGGCATCTGTCTTAAGCGGTCACCTGTCTCAAGTGACCACCTGTCTTAAGCAATCGCCTCTCTTAAGCAACCAACTTTCCTAAATGACCACCTGTCTTAAGTGACCACCTGTCCTAAACGACCATCTTTCTTAAATGGCCACCTGTCTTATGTGATCACCTGTCTTATGTGATTGTCTTATGCGGACATCTATGTTAATTAATTAATAGATCATCTGCCTTATCGACACTTTCTACAACGCTGACCGGAATACTGTGTCNCCACCTTTCTTAGGTAGCCACCTGTCTTAAGCGGCCACCTGTCTTAATTGACCACCTGTCTTAAGCAATCGCCTCTCTTAAGCAACCCACTTTCCTAAATCACCACCTGTCCTAAACGACCACCTTTCTTAAATGGCCACCTGTCTTATGTGATCACCTGTCTTATGTGATTGTCTTATGCGGACATCTGTGTTAATTAATTAATAGATCATCTGCCTTATCGACACTTTCTACAACGCTGACCGGAATACTGTGTCAAGTACATACTCATCTTAATGAAATATTTTGTTGCTATATTTCAACCAGGATCAAGTGAAGCAGCTCTTTGTCGAACAAAAGTATAAAGAAAATTGGACTTCTATCAAGGTAGTCAACATAATAATCAATCAATCAATCAATCAATCAATCAATCAATCAATCAATCAATCAATCAAGCATGGTATGGATGTCCAATTAACTTTCATATGATTCGATGATTCTGTCATAGTTAAGTAATATTCTTTCTATATATTTGATATTCCTTTCAGTGTTATTGAATGATACATCATTCATTCTGTATAAAGCATACATTTTAATTGTAGATATTATAAGTACTGTAGTTATTGATAAATAAAGAATAAAAACAACAGCCAGATTTTAACATTCCTATCTTCAGCTTACTTCAAATAGCTATGATTTGTGTGGCAGTATGGTAATTAGTTATGTTTTGTTTTAGTCACAGGTGATGAATGAAGTCATAACCACTTATGGCATATGTCCTGGTTATAGTAAGTGGTCAAGAAACAACAAAAGAGGAAACACTTTATGATAAATCTTCTCGATTTCAAAGATGCTCTTGGCCTTCATTGTCGACATCAACAGTCAATAAAATCTGATATAATTATATTATTCGTAATTATTCTAATTAATGTTAACGTCACTCCTGTCTGCACATGCGAAATTGTCACTCGTCTTATATCCACGTGATCTGTCTAAATATATTCACTTGAGCTTGGGCTTGTTGCCGCTCGCACACGCAATCCTGTGTCTCCTCGATGTCGCCATCCTCTCGAACATAACAAAATCTCTTTCGCATCCAACGGCAATTCTACGGTTTTCTCACTCAAGTTGCAAATATACAGTCTGCAGTCAACTATGTTGCATGTAGACATCAACGGTACTTCACACTCACTAGGGATACACCATCCTGAGACCTGATGTGAGCAGCAAAGCAGCCCTGAAAAGCAAAAGGATTACGGACGCTGTCGCGACCCTGGAAGCAAGATGGACAGCGCTCAAGGCGAAATGCGCCAACAACTCCGCCTTACTCACGCTGCTGTTATTTCCACCGACAGAAATAATCAAGAGAGGGATGGCACAATGAAATAACATTAGAGAACAATTTTACCAATGATGCATGTTTCGCTTTGAATTTTACCCTTTTAATGCAACATCGATTTTAAAGTACCCATTTATAATTAAACAGTAACATTAGTACAGCTAGTTTTATCTTCATGTACTGTGATCGAGTTGAAATATGTACAGTATAACGGGACTGCATCAATGTTCGTACAAGACATGTGAATTTCTAATTTCTCAATATGGGACGATGTAACTGTGTCTTGCCACGACAGATGTCCTCGAAGTATAAGTGTCCACTATAGCAGGGTCGATTGTACTTTCATTAAATGAGACACGCAACGGAACTCGTATTTTATCGGCACTGAAGGGTTTCCGTGTAATGTAAGTGCACTCTACAGTATGTGCCTTCTATACAGTGCATGTATGCTGTTTGCTCAGCTATTGGTTTGAATGAAAAGGACACATACCCAATCAATCAACCAATCAATCAATCAATCAATCAATCAATCAATCAATAAATCAAGACTATTCAAACATTAATTGATGTTCTTGTCTAGTAATGTTGTCCTTTAAAAAAATAAAATTGCATAGATCTGTGGCTGTACCAAAACGGAAGTTATACTTCCGTTTATGTTTCAGTCAATGTTTGACGGATAACATAATACATTACTAACATTATACACTTCATACGATTCCATTTACTGTAAGTAACTGTGAATATCTTGCTCAAGCCTCGAGCCAGTGGTGATTCTAATTCCAGAATGAGGCAACTTGTTTTCAGCTCAGAAAACAGAAAACATCTTCAGCTGTGTTTTGTCACATGTTGTGCTTTTGTGGCTTTTCTAAATTGTCTATTTTCTAAAAGAAGTTGAAGAAACGAAAGTATTCTACCTCATGCGTGAAGGTGAAACTGTAATACATCCTCGACATGGATACTACTTGTCTGTTTCTTTGCTTAGCGGATGAAACGTTGGAGACTATTTTCAGCGCATCTTGCCTGACTGCAAGGGAAATCTGTCGTTTATCAACTGTGTGTGTACGATTCAACAGAGTTTGTTGTGGACAAAACCTATGGCGGAGGAAATTTGATGAAAGGTTGGTTGTTTAGGAGCTATCTTCTTGTCCTTTGATCTTGATTAGCTTGTGTCCAAGACACCCTTTTACACTTCAGATCTAATGTTTAACTAATTCCTGTTTCTTGTTCCTGAGCAAATTAATTCTAAGTGGTAGCTAGTTATGTCTACAGAATATATACTGACCCCCAGGAGCTACAAAAATCGAAGGTGTTTGGATAAAGTCCTAATCTTTGCAATCTTCACAAGAAATGTTTAGCACAGCACTCATAAGCAACAAAATGTATAATTACTAAAAAAATAGCATGCATGTGGACTAGCGCAGTCAACCCAAGTCCTATACACACAAATCATGCTCACATGCGCATAGGTATATACTGTGTGCGTTCTCAGACTATACTTTGTACTGCACAACTCAAAGATCTCTGACATGCTAATCTGGCTTCCTCAAAAACTCATGCCTTAAGCTTTTAAAATGCAGCAAACTTTGATACACCCCGTCTGTGGTGTATCCGGATCTTCCTACTTCTGGCAAACAACAAGGCTCTGGTTGCGTAAAACTTGTAAAGCACATAGCACAGTCTAAAACCCTCAAACCGGTTCAAAGTTGAGCAATGCAAATTGGCGCCGAATCCGAGCTATGTTTTCTGCACGTTTGATGAAATGATCACTGTGGAATGGGCAGAGCTTCTTAGCAGCTCAGACCAGCTAGTTTTATATATTTCCAGTGTTTACCAAAGCACTGCATAATTTTACTTAAGTAAAAGTAAAAAGTAATATCATCTTTTTACTCAAGTAGCCAGAAAAGTAATCTCGAAATATCTTACTTAAGTAAAGTAGAAAAGTAATGCCATTTAAAATTACTTTTCTGAGAAAAGTAAAGTAATTTCAAATAACACAAACAGTAATAAAAGTCAGTTAAATATTGTCACTGGCAGCCAATTGTGCTCATATTTAAAAAGTTGGGAAAACACGTGATTCCTGCCAACCGAGACAACTGATAACACGTGATTTTTAGGTCTAAACCGCGAGTCAAAACACAGCTGGAACATCCGAGATATGTTGTCTGAGAAACAAAAGGACAGCGTCCTTCAGTTTCTGAAAAGAAAGTAATTTTCTTGGAGCACTCGAAAGTAACGAAGTAAAAAAGTACTTTTCTGAAAAAATATTAAGAAAAGTAATTAGAAAATTATTCATTAAACTACTTCGTTGCTGGCTAACACTGTATATTTCACATGTTGACTGTATTCTTGTTTCAGATGGAAAACATGTCACTTTGTTCCGCCACATGTTAAGGACTGGAAGCAGGCATACCACAAGCACAGGAAGATTGAAAAATATGTATATGAATTGATTGAGACTGTATCAACCGAATGCTACAAAGTGGCAGATTTATCTCATTCTGATATGGCCCCTTTAGTAGTGCTGGTGCTAGAAGATGAACACCTGAATTACCTTCATGCTAAAGATGTCTTCCGTGAGATTCTAGAAACACACAGGTTGAAACTACTTTGTTTTAGCTAATTTTAGCTTTAGCTATTTTGTCAATACCCAATCAATCAGCTTGCACTGACTAGATTGATTGATTGATCAATGGATGCTTGACTGATTGATTGATTGACTGATTGATTGATTGATTGATTGATTGATTGATTGATTGATTGATTGATTGATTGGTTGATTGATTGATTGATTGATTGATTGACTGATTGATTGATTTGATTATGTATTTACACCTCATCTGAGGAAAACTTTTTTGATTACTTTTCAATTTGTATCTTTTTGTTAATGACTACAGTCCAGATTCCACAAATACAATAATTATTACTACATAGAAATATTTTACTGCTGTATCACAGTTGACGTTGTTTTACAAATCGAGTATAGGAAGGAATATTAGGGCAGTTCATAATACAATCAAACCTGTATTAGCGGCCACCTCTATAGATCAGCCACATGTCTATAAAGACCAGTAGACCATTCTTCATAATCCCAAAATGACAGATTCTATGGAAATCAACCTGGACAAAGAGGCCACCTGTCCATAAAGGTCATTATCGCCAGGTCCTAAAGGTGCCCACTATAGACAGGCTTCACTGTATGGTAACGATGGCTCTGATGAAAGTCCGCACTCCAAGCATGTGCACTGATCAGTAGGTTGGTCAAATGAGGAATTCTGCATCAAATGTACATGTTTCCATACCTCGATCGTTCCTCATTGACCCCTGCAATGAGAATGTTGATCATGTAGCAACATTTGATGTCGTCGAATTGAAGTACAGTCAAAGCTGTATTAGCGGCCACCTCTATAGAGCAGCCACCTGTGTATAAAGGCCACTCTTCATAACCCCAACATCATGACAGTTTCTATAGAAATCAACGTGGATAGAAAAGCCACCTGTCTATAAAGGACGTTTTTCTCAGGTCTCAAAGGTGAACATTATAGACAGGTTTCACTGTACTGGTCACGTAGAACAACAATAGCACAGGAAAATAATTACAATATAATGATAAGACTTATATGCATGAACAGAGACTAAGCCTCATACGTTGTGTTGTAAAACCGAAGAATATTTTTACCGAACTTGGACTTAAACCCACACCTTTGGCTATAGAGTGAAGTGCCTTACCAAGGCTGTTCCGGACCTACAGCACGGATTCTTCTTCTTTCAGATTAGAAGAATTTAGCTGCACTTTAGTCCTAGCCTATGAGTAAGCTGCCATTGTGTGGAAACAATTGCTCTTGCAAGCTTTTTTGTAGCCAAATATTTTCGATGGACTGTGGTTGTTTATAGATTTCTAGATTATGTATGTATTAAATATTAATATTAATACAATTACTCGTATAGAAGGCATGTCGTCATGCACTTATACTACACGGTTTATAAGTTTATAGATCTAGTAAATTAATCGACGTGAGTTCTTTTTAAATAGATACAAATGTTTAATTGACACAAAATCTTCAGGTAAATTATTCCATTTTAGAATAACGCGATTATAAAATAAATGATGGTGGGTTTTTGTTCTAACCAAGGAAATGTTGTATCTGAGTGGATGTCCACGAGTTTGTAGATGCTGTATTATAATTGTTGTTGTTGTTGTCGTGACAGATACCTCTACCTCACTGAGAAATTTTACACGTTGAAGCTGCAGGCTGAATTGACTCATTGGAAACTGAAGAAGGAGTTTTCTGTCCTGCTCAGCAAACCAATCAAAGAACAATCACTTGTGAAAGGTACCAGTACAGTGAAACCTGTCTATAATGGTTACCCCTGGGACCTGAGAAAAATGACCTTTATAGACAGGTGGCCTTTCTGTCCAGGTTAATTTCTATAGAAAATGTCATTTGGGGGATATGAAGAGTGGCCTTTATAGACAGGTGGCTGCTCTATAGAGGTGGCCGCTAATACAGATTTGACTGTATACAAATCTATAAAACAACGTTAAAAATACAAATCTGATAATTCAATACCGACTAACGCGAATAGCCCAACGTAAAACGGCTGACATCATGTACGAACAAAGGACAGTGATGTTTTGACAGCTATACAGTCAAACCTGTATTAGCGGTCACCTGTATAGAGCAGCCACCTGTGTATAAAAGCCACTCCTCATAGCCCAAAATGACACTTTCTATAGAAATCAACCTCGACAGAAAGGCCACCTGTCTATAAAGGTCATTTTCCTCAGATCCCAGAACTGACTGTTGTTGACAGTTTTCGCTGTGTAGAGTTTTCAACTTGTTTTGCCGACCATTTGACAAACTCTTTCTGACTTTTATAAAACTCTCTGACGTGCAGTCCGTTTCGAACGGTTTAGTAATTTGAGACGCGAAGTTTTCCAAATGATTTCAGATGGTTTATTTGGATAAGGGTTAAAACAGACGATTATCCTGCGATCCAGGGTCGTCTTTTCTAGTAAGCATTTAACGCACATGCTTTTGACCCTCTGTTTGGATAGGCCCTTGTCAGTTACTGTTTAAAATATTCAAATTCACAGGCCAGGTGTGTGCTGAAATGTCACAAGGAAATTTTTATTGATATTGCAGGTTATGCTTGGTGCAGTCCTTGACTCCTTGCCAGTCTGGGCAGCTGCGTTTGAATTGCCTGATTCAAACACTTGGGATGTAGAGAGACATTTGAAAAGCTAAAACAGTCTCACTCGCCTGTTGTTGGGATAGCCTTATATTGTAGAGTGGTTGGTTTTATTAGCCATTACTTTATTAATGTTAGAGAGTGTATGTTTGCACTAGACACTCTGCAAAGCAACTCACAGTTGTTCGTAAAATGAAAGGCGGTCGTGTACCAAATGGCCGCTACACGACGACGTAACGAGGCTCACTCAGCGGCAGATATATATATAGGAAATTGTTCGTGCAGATTAATGAGGGTGTGTCTAGCTCAACGGCAGAGCAGTGGACCGGCAATCTAAAGGTCGTGAGTTCGACTCTCACGGCCCGCCACTTTTTCTGTACTTTGAGCAATCTCGGTTACCAACAGGTTATGGGCCTAGACAACGCTAGGGGTGCTGTACGAGATGAGACTGGCTCGTTGGTTGAAATACCTACAACCAATGAGTGGGTTTTGAGGAGGAGTGTTGGAGAGTGTATGTTTACACTAGACACTCTACAAAGCAACTCATAGTGGTTCGTAAAATGAAAGGCGGTCGTGTACCAAATGGCCGGTACACAACGACGTAACGAGGCTCACTCGGCAGCAGATATATAAGGGAGATTGTTCATGCAGATTAAGGAGGGTGCTTCTAGCTCAACGGCAGAGCAGTGGACCAGCAATATAAAGGTCGTGAGTTCGACTCTCATGGCGCGCCACTTTTTCTGTACTTTGAGCAATCTCGGTTTCCAACAATGCAGCTACTGTATCAACTTGACTACCAACGTGGTCAGGGTTACATACGCATAGGAAGATATAATGAGTTATTTACTCTTATTTTTAACTTATTTTCTCTTTATTTACTCTGATATTTATTTGAAAAGGTGCAATAATGGTCAGAAAATGGTGTGCACCAAATGAATGTTTCAATGATGAAGAAGTTGTATCGACGATCGATGCACTTGCTCAAGCCGTAAAGAAGCAACGTAAGTTACAACATCGTAATTCTATGCCATAAGGCCTATTTTATGTGAAAGTAGACATTTCATAGTATAGGTGTGTGCTAAGTACAACAATGATGCCACCAGTCTTACTGAGTCACCATCTGGCAGCCGCCACGGACATACCTAACACACACGCAAGTTGCCAAACGGCGCCCAGGTGGGCAAGCTACACAATAGATCGACAGGATACATAAGCTGTATCAAGAACATCACCGCCGAAACTTCCTGCAGCCCCCGCCTCTGTCGTATTTGCATCTAGTTTTCCGCTGCACCGAACATCGAGCGAGTTGGCGGCAATTTGTGCATGAGGTCACAGCTCCCATATTTCTACATACTATGATCTACACACTGTGAACTTTTCGTGAGGAGCTTAAGTCTATTATTCTGTCCATGGCAAACTCACACCTGTTTTAGCAATGGGTAGCTCGGGCTCAACACTCAGACGGACTCAGACCAGAAAACTTTTATTGTAAACCACTGTACGATTTGCTACAAAGTATTATAATTAATTATTAAAATTAATATTTACGATAATAATTAATAATTATAATATGTAATTAATTATTATAGTAATTATTATTTTACTGCAAATTATTCATTATTTATTGCAAGTGGTAGAAAGATTTCACTGTTGTCAAATGCAATCTAAATGGATTTCTTGTATTTCACGATTGATCTTGTAGTCCAAGAAGATCATGATCAATTGCAACGTGACCTGTCTGTCGAAGAGACCATCCGAATTGTGAACAATGTTCTTTATGATACAAATCATTTCAGTGGCAACATTGAGAACTACTATGATATCAACAACTCATTTCTTGACAAGGTAGGCCTTCTTATGGTGATGTATTCATTTTAGTTTAAATCTTTTAGTTTTATTTCCCTTCTAACCCAGCCAATAGCATCAACTTAAGAAGGAAGTATCTGTAGTTGCTGACGCATGGTCGATGTGAACTTGATGTCGACATTTTCTGCAGTCATGTGACTGTAGGAATATGTAGTTGTGTCATTTTGTAATTATTCTCTTTCCCATCTGTACTTCGTCATGTCAACAACTCCGTCTGTCTTGTATTGTACGCTGTGTTTCACGACATAGAGCTCTGGCATCAGCGGAAATATGTACTCCTTGGAACTCTGCCATCTCTCCCTGCCGTGGGACTCGGATGTGACTGACTCTCCCCCATCCATTCTAAATGTTAGGAAGTGCTGACGTTGCAATTGGGAGGAGACATCCTCAACTCCCATGTGTCAGGAGTTTTCACAGTACTGATGTATGTTAATGTGCCTCGTTGCTGTGAACATTGTAATCTCGTTTGCGTATTTCTTAAAGTCATTGCGCAGTTCTTGTATCGCCAGTGAGGCGCTTGTTATCTTGGCAGTATGTCGTTGTGCTTATGAACATATCTATCGTATTACCTTGTCATCTATTCGGATCAATTATGACTGTGTAAAGAACGTACAACAAGTACTGGACTGCTTGTTTCTGAGATTCCAAGTTGTTCAGTGTCTCTTTGCGCTGTGTTAATCCTTCTTACTGCGCCATATTGTGTTCCGAAATAGACTTCAGGTAGACATGAGATATTACCTTGTTAACATGTGCCAAGGACAATCCACGTAGATAACAGGGAGCTACAATCTCCAATCCTACATCATCCATTGTGCATGTATCTGTCATAGTCATGAGCTGCTGTAGCTTCGGCAGATGACAAAACAATGCCACCAGAATACCTCTAGTGAGCTTGCTATCGGAAACATAAGGTTTTTCTGTCGTTTGTTTATTGTTAGAACTCAGTGCAACTACTCGCTTATTTTCATGCTTTCTGTGATTTGTCGCCTTGCTTGAATTTATAGGCGCCGTAATTGTCGTCAAAATAAAAGTTTATCAAGTGTTTTTCATTGTGTTTGCCTCATTGAGCGTGACTTTAAATCAAAGAAAATTAGTCTTGTGTTGCTAAAATTTCTACATAATAGCTTTGTTTGATGTTGATACAGAGTTTTCTGTTCTATGGCCCGCTTTTTGCTATTGTTTGAGCCGGTCCTGCAAAATTAGAGGTCTGAGTATGAGACTCAGTTATTGTCACGACTCAGATAATATCACGTTTTACAAATTTCCTGACGGTGTGATATTAACCGAGTTACATTGTAACGAAGTTACACTCTAACGGTTTGCTTATTTTACATTTTGTTGTCTGTTTGTTGTTAGTTTCTGTTGTTTGTTGGTCATATATGTTTTGTTTAAATCTTCTCTAGGTATCTTAGTTTAATTATTTGAATATTGATGTTTTCTCTGCTCAGGTGTTGAAAAGAAAAGTTGGCATTCCAATAACGTTGTCTATTATTTATGCGGCCGTGGCTGAAAGATGTGGATTACACCTTGAACCAGTAGGTCACATTACGCTACAATGAAACCTGTCTATAGCGGCCACCTTTGGAACCCGAGAAAATTGACCTTTATAAAGTATATATATGACCTTATATGACCTTTATGACCTTTATATGACCTTTAAGTTCAAGCGAAGTTTAGAATTGATAGACCTTAAGTCAAAATGTCTTGTATACTAGTAACTCGTGTATAGTTTTGTCCTTTAATTTGCATTTATAATTTGGCTTTATGTAAGTCGAAGTTATTCTTCCCATTATTTGCCAGTCAAAATTTTTGACAAATAAACATACATACATACATACATACATACATACATACATACATATAATACATACATAAACAGGTGGCCTTTCTGTCCAGGCT
>OFHS01002144.1:0-16141 GCA_900245855.1 Calvadosia cruxmelitensis
TCATCATCATCATCATCATCATCATCATCATCATCATCATTTAATACTGTGTTGTTACATGAACAGAGCCCGTTCTTCCGTTTGCCAATTACTTTATTACAAAATAATTTAAAAAGGTTACGGTTATTTACAAGGTTAAGATCACTACCGTTAAAATCTTGACAGAGAACAATGAAAAATACAATTGTTCGGGCAAAACCTCATCAAGGCAGTACCGTTGGTGGTCGGTTGCCAGCAAAGGACGTTTTGCAGTGGCTGCTTAGGCCTCTCCTGGCCACGCATGGTATTTCCTACAAATCGTAGCCTCCTAATTTCTTTAACTTTCTTTCGCCCATGATCAGATCATGTAATTGTATTACTTGTAACTACTCATTTCTATAATCAATTGTAAGGTATTTCGTTTGCTATGTGGTCTAAATATATACTCATACTCATACTGTCTAGTGATAGGTTTGTAAGGATAAGATAACCGCTTCATTTCGTAATTCCTTTCTCTACCATCTGCACCTCGTCGTGTAAACAACTTCTCATCAACGATGATGTTTGTATCCCTTTCGAAATGCTGTGGGAACAGCAATACGTTGCCTCTAAATTGCAGTGCGGCACGTCTAAATTACTTTGATTGTCTTTCGTTCCCCATAAAAGTTCACACCTGATGCAAATTAACTTGACATTGTAAACAAACAAAGAGAATAATAACCACAAGACGTATTGTACTTTTCATGAGCAATTGGAGACACCTACAGACAATGACAATTATAACTCAATCGAGCTGATCCATTGCCAAATGCTGCGCAACGTAGATGAGGCTAATTCATTAGTCTAAATCACAATCAGTCACCCAATCTCTGCCCCATACCTAGCATAGTTGCCACTAGCAACCATGCTTTTATCGATCTCGGTCTGATACAGCTTCCAAGGGATTGAAATTTATCGTTTTCGGAATATCTCAGGGCAGCGATCGTCAGCATCTTCAGTTTCCAACGCTTTATACCACACACACGTATCAAGTTCGCCGACAAGTTTGCCAACGCCTACTTTTTCCTATGCCGTCCCTTAGGTATCACTAAGCCATCCTGCAAATCCTTTAACCTTGAGCGCAATGGAAAAGACATTAAACACTATTTCATGATCATATTGATTGTGAGCATCGTTACACGCCTCTCTCGTGTCACATTTTTCCCGCCTCGCTTCAACTGTAGCCTTGTTTCAAAGCCTACATCTCAAGAAGTGATTTCCCTGAAGTAGCAACGCGGTGAGTAATAGTTGTCTTAGAATTACGGCGCACTGTATTAATTTGACTGCATTGCCATCGGTAAATGTGTTGATAAATTTAAAAGCATCTTCTTTTTCAACAACTGCAGCGTTAAATTCGTGCGATGACTTGAGCAGATTTCTGTTTTTCCTTGGTTCTGTCAACAACTGATTGTCCAATCAACTGCCCATAATTAATTTACGTAATGACTTAAGGTCGTCAAATTGCTATCGTTTACGACCTCGTTTAAATTTACTAGACATGTCTAGACGACTTGCTGTTATGTGCAACTTTAATTACGGTCGTTATTCCAAACATTTGTTTGTCAAAGCGCAATTTATCGCCATCATTTACTCCGGAAATATTATACAGCAAAAGTTCCCGGATAAGGTGTGGCATCGGCACGATAAAGGGAACGCAGTATACGATCTGTCTGATTGAGTTCCTACATGTTGAGTGTTGCATCATGTTGCTAAGGGTGTTGATTTCTCCCTCTCTTTTATCTTGTCCTTGGATGTTTCAGTAACATCATTCTATTCCAGAAGAGTAAGCTCGGGACTGTTGAAGACTGGTTGCTGATATGGATGGCGCAGAGTCTAACAATATTGAACAGAAAACTCCTCAAGATGGTGCTCTATTGGTTGGGATCATTCTACTCCTTATCGCTGTTGTTACCATATATGGTAACGTGATTGTCATATATAGTACCCTGATAATGAAACGGAGAAGTCAAACACAATACACGAGACTGTTCAACACTCTCGCTTTTGCCGATCTCTTCATTGGCATTGCGTGTGTACCATCCGTGGCAGGTAGAGAGTTATACCATGCTATGGAAGGGTCATCGTCACCATGGTTACTGAAGATGACCGATTGCGTCTCTTCAATTTCAACATTGCTATCAGTAACTACTATCACTGTGATATCTACAAATGGAGTAGCAGTCGCAAGACGACATCAAACTGTACGCTTCAAATCTAAACTGCCATTTCGTTGTTTGTCTGTTCTCTCGGCATGGTTCATCTCTGCCGCATTGTCATCATTCCATTACATTGGGATTAATAATCTCAAGAGTACAAGGAGAGCTACATATTGCTTGTATGCAATTTGCATTGTTTCTTTTGCAATTTGCTATGCATTTCAAATTGCTTACATTACGAGCAGAATTCAACAAAGAGTGAGCCCAATGCGAGAATCAAGTAATGGATCTGCGAAAAGCAATGTCAGGACAATTGCAAACCTAAGGCTACAGCTGCGAGCCATTAAAAGGAGTTTTGTTGCAAGCTCTGTTGTTGTGGCATTTCACGTCCCCACGTTAATTTATAGTGCATTAATCTCGGAGAACATTGTCAAACGAATTCACCATTATTGTATTATTTTTCTTAGTATTTCGTTCTTGAACAGTGCTGTCAATCCTTGGGTCTACGCCGCAACTGACAAACGATGTCGAGATTTGCTACTGTTTATATTGCGATGCAAGATGCGTCACCCCACAAATACGGCAATGATATCCATTCTTATGAACATGATAGGAGCGACAGTATGATGATGGAAAGCCACATGCCTGTTATGACTCAGGGATCGAGGCCCCTGGTAAAGGAAGACGATATATCGAGTTCTGGACTAAAGGATATACTGTCAAAATTCCAGGTACTCTAGTACTCCAAAGCTAACGAAATCGGACTGTACTTGGTTGAAATACCAGAGCTTGAATGCCACTACGAACTGACGTCAAGTAGGAACTTTGTGTTGCGGCTGACTTGCTTAAAACACAAGAACGAGGCAAAAGACATAGAATGCGTAAAGCTAACAACATGAAGAATATTTACACAAAATAACATAAAACATACATAAGGATCCTAAAACAGACACATGGACAAGGACAAATACGAGAACAAGAGAACAAGGTAGTGAGCAAGTGGCGACGAACTTAAATATCAAAACTAAAGGAATGGGAACTACTGTCCACCAATCAGCGATTGACATATACAGTACTGTACAGTAAATGGTTGATATGACTTATGTGAATCAAGGCACGGCTCAAGACTCACTTTCTAGAACGGCATATGCGAAGTAATGTCGATTTTAACTCACATCATCCCGGGAACAATGCGAGAAACTTTTAAAAGTACATGTACATATAGTTTCAATTCTCAATAATGTGATGCAAAAAGTACATTTTAATTTGCTATAATTATATTTCAGTTTTAAAGTACGGTAAAATTTAGGCCACGATGATCGTCAGCACTTTAGATTATTGGTATATTTTGATGCTCTAAACGTTCGTGTTCTAAAATTATTATTTCATTATTATTATCAATAATACAGACTATAATTTCCTATACACGGATTGTAAGTAACTCTAAGCCTTTTGTTTACAAATCAAAACTATACTCTACTATTCACGATTTAAAAACCTCAGTCATGCTATCAATAGAATGCAGTGTCCCAAAATACTGTCTGCGTTTCCTCGCTGGATTGCCATGCTGATTCTCTGGATGATAAAGCGTCTGGCGCGCAGTTCTGCCGCTGAGGAGTTCTTCGAGGGCGGTTAAATACTCCTATCTGTAGCCGTGCTATGTTGGAAGTTGCTCTTTTGCAGTCGATACCTTGCTGTCTAAACAGTTCAACCCTCGTCCCGCTGGGGGCTACAGCTACAGGGCTCCCAGACCCCCGGTTCAACTAGACGTTCGGTTCGAAAAAGTTTTGTTTTTGAATCTAGGCCTCATCATTGACACGTTTTTGGACTCGCTACTTAACGGGACTCGACGGTATTTACATATATAAAAACTTAATAAGAACTCTTGGAAGAAAATAAAAATTTAGAGGATAAAATTAGGTGAAATTAAGATAGTCTGTTGGAATGATAGAAATCACAACAACTGCAAAATGACTTCTGTCCATTCAAATGTTACAACATTTCTCGCCTTGCAATGCTTCCTTGCAGGCTTGTAGAATATCAGAATTTGATATTCCAGCCTGGATATAATTGCTATGCCCTGCACTTAGATTTATTTATTTTCACTAAAATAAAGCCTGCATTCAGTAAGTTGTATAAGTTCTTCCGTTCGTTACCATTCCTGGTTGAAATGTTTATCATTGACTGTGACGTTGTTAAAAGCTGCTTGAGATCAGTACAATCCCCGAGTCCCTTGGTAAACGAAGTTCCTTTAGAAAAGAAATGGGATGATGGCCTTGCGACGTGCAGGGTACATGGGTCGCCCCTCTTCACCGTCGAAGTATTCATGATATCTGCGGTGATTTCTTTTCGCGTAGACAACCAGAGTGAGAATGGTGCACGTTAAAAAGAGGAAAGAAGCCAACGTCGAAGTTGAAAACGCAAAGCCAGTCCACGTGAGAATCTCACAGAAATAATGGGGGCAAGAGACCCAATTAAAGAGGAACCCATCTGGCAGGACACGCCCCGTCACAATCATCAACATGTCGTCATCAGAAGGGCGAGTACGAAACTGTCTCAATCTCCAATGACACCATCCATTTCCAATCTCACCAACGATAAAGATCACAATACCGATTATAAACAAGGCTTTGGGAGGCATTAGGTAGCGTTGCTTGTTGACAGACCAAGCGATCAACACGGCAAAGAACCAGTAGTAAATCGGTGCACCAATCGATTCCATCACAGTCATTTGCCGACGATAAATATGCACAAAGAGAACTTCAACGGTGCGACGAAAGAAATGCACAGACCACATGACGACGAAAGCAATTCTTAGCTCTTCGGTGTTGGCAAAAGTTCGCTCGCTTGATTCCCAGAGGCAGCCTTCCAACGGAAACGGCAACAATGGAACATGGAGGAAATATACCAAGTAAAAACACAAGAGAGTGCCTACGTATGTAATGGAATTGACAAAGATAGGTTTGAATCCAAGCAGCTCCATATTGAGTAAGATCTCAATGCGTATTGTCGCGAAGAAACCAAGGATTCTGCAGCAAATTTGACCCTGCCAGGTGAAGCGATTCTTCGACAAACATTCGCTCTTGCATCTGTTTGACCATTTGACAAAGGTCACTTGGGCGCTACGTCACTGTCACGTGCAGACCAAAAATAAACAATCGCAAAAACAGTTGTTTATCAATTGTCACAGCTTCAAGAGTCCATCCTGTTCTTGAAAGCAGAATGTTGCCAGCACCAATGTCCGCAAATTACAATATTACAAGCAACACAAATGATGATCAAATTCATCAATATTGACAATAATGAGAGTTGCTTATTGCTGGTCGTGTTTGCGTATGATGATAACCAACCAAGATAGCGTGTTGCATGTTCAATTTGCGTGACAAAATGCGCAAGGTGCTGTTACAAAACATAGTCACAGAGCGTGAATGACAGGAGCGCTAAAGTCAATACCATGGCAACGACGGATTTAATGCCCTGTGCCCTTGGAGTTCTGGGCAATTTCATTGCTAAATTATTCCAAGCCTGAGAAACAAACTAAAACACAGTGCTACTGCTGTACAGCCAAACAGACAGACGGAGTATGTGTCTGTATTTGAACAAATTTCAAGTAGGAAATTCACACATGGAAGGCAGGATTAACATGCACTTACACCATACGGATACAAATAAAAATACAGCATGAGAATGTACAAAAAATAAATCTACTTCCCTTCGAGGAAGTGATGTTTCAATCTCTTCTTGAAAATCGCAAGTGACTTGGACTCAACAGACAGACAGACAGACAGACAGACAGACAGACAGACAGACGGAAGGACAACATTGTGATCTTGGTGTTGTTGATTTGAATTGACTTTAAAAGGCAAATAGCCGATACTATCTCTTAACTTCCATCTCCTGAATAGTTAAATAAAGCAGTCGGATTTCAGTAATCAGCTTATGCAAAATCTTGAGACAAACACAGTAGGATGCAGCATATTCGTGAAAACAAAAGAAATTTAATTTCTAAGGAAGAATAATCCAATAAACTTATCCAACTACAACTATAAATAAATAGTGCCAGCCTGCGTCTCTCGTACGAGGCATATGAAAGCAAAGGAAGACCATCGGCTAATAATTATGTTAAAAATATCAATCATTTCACTCGTGAGACAGCAATGAGTACGCAGTTGGGAGACTCAAGAAGTCAAGATGTAATATGAATTGACATGAAAACAGGAAACGCAAAGCACAAGCCAGACAATCGGATATAGTAATAATAGTAATAATCTTTATTTGCAAATCCCGCATTTAGCTACAGAATCGAGTGGCAGTTTAGTTACCACGAATGTTACGTTTTTTTTATAAAAGTGATGAGCTTAAAAGCTGACATGGATGGTATTGATGGATCTATCATTTACAGTAAGATTGGTAAATTATTCAAACAAGGTAATATCGTAATTTGTGTAAAAATATTATTTTTAAAATATGCATCATTTTATATGTCGTAATATCGTAATTTCTGTAAATATATATAATATATTGTATCATGAGATCGTGTTGTATGTACATCTAAAAGCGTAGCAATTTAAAAGAGGACTACATGTATAGTCTCTATTCAAGTACTATTTGAATAAATATCATTAGGTTATATTCAGATCAGGATACACAAAAGACAGTTTGCTGACGTGGGATCCAAACGGCAAACTATAGCTGTGTTGTTAGATGGAACATGATGATGTTCGGAACATCCTATCATTAAAAGTCTTTCTTTAACCCACAACCCAAATGAAAATTCCCTATCAAGAAAGTAAATGGATTACAGTACAACCTGTATTAGTGGCCACCTCTATAGAGCAGCCACCTGTGTATTAAGACCACTATTCATAACTCCAAAATGATACTTGCTATAGAAATCAACCAGGACAGAAAGGCCACCTGTCTATAAAGGTCATTTTTCTCAGGTCCAAGAAGTGACTGTCATAGACAGGTTTCCCGTGTATTGAGTTTCACAAGACATCATGATAATGACGATGATACTGTAGGATTGTGATAGTGGGATGGATACCACAACACAGCTGCATAACATTATAAGACAAATAAATAAAACAAACATCAATGTCAACATAATTATTAAATATCAAACAAGTTTCGCAATTTGTAAAACGTGGCAATTTTCACAATACAGTATAACCCGTTTAAGCGCAAATCGGATAAGAGAAAAACTCGTTTATCTGCAAACAATTTGCTATGTACTGAATTAATGCGTACAGTACAAACTCTCTTAACCGATTCCTGATAAGCACAATTCCTAATAAGAGCAAAGGATATCGTTGGCAATTTACTATTGCGCTTAAGCGGGTTACACTGTAGAAGCGGGTTACACATTTTTTATATGAATGCCAATTATTGTCTATGGCATTCTGGTATGAATCACAATCTGGATGGTTTAATACAAACTCAAACCTCTTCGTACATGCTCAGTATTTACATTGCTGACAATATATTAACAATTCATCTCACATAGTAACAATACAAATATACAAATATCATGAGTACATTAATTATCTGTCAACAACTGCTGTTCTACCAATTTGTATTTGATCTTGTCATTAGGTAAACAAGAGCAGTGTCGGCTATCAAAATATATCGAGTGTTGACAGAGGCCGGGATGTTTGATAATTCTCAAAACTCCGACTCCCCAATGTTCTTGCAATGTCTGTGTCAAATGACATTTTTCGTAAAGACCACCAGAGCGCTCTGTCAAAACCAATCCTGTGCAATGGTCTCCCGATGTCCTTCGATAAACATACACAGATTAGATGTTATAATGTATGTTTAACTGCCGCATGCAAGATTTAAACTTACAAGTTTGTTCATCCATCAGTAAACAGTCTTCCGGAAGAAATCATACAAGCAATATTGTAAATTTGTTGAAATACATTCCTAACTGCAAAACATTACTCTTATAATTTCATCTTATAAGGCCTAAAATTTAAATGATAATTAATCAGCATTACTGTTTATCAAAAGCCTTTCAATGAATCTTGCTTAGTTAAGATTTTAAATAAATAATACAGACACTTACATGATTATATGAGAACGTTGATGCAGTCACACGAGGCTTACCAAGTGGAGCAGTTAGCACTACGCACAACCTCTGTTGATCCATGACCCAGTGTTAATCCTACCAATTGATACAAATACAACTATACTTCGTACAGTGTAACCCCATTTAATATCACCTAGATTAATCTTACAAGCCGCTTAATATCTCGAAGGATTTGAAAACCAAGTTTGAAATAAAATCAACTATGTTAACCTGATAAACATCCCAACTTGCTGGATATCATTTACGGGTTGGAAAACTACAGTCAAACCTGCACGGCCACCTCTATACTCGTTGTTTGTGGAATTATTCATTTGTAGCGCGATGAATGGACTCCAATAAGGACATCTTTTGTTTGCTTTGACTTCTTTATTCCATGTCGATTACGTCGCTTCATTTGCTGGGATGGATTTTGTTGCCTAGCAAAGAACATTCGCCGAAGTTGTTGTCGACACAATAAAACGTGTTCTGTGTTTTGTGCTGTGCCGTGGTTTTGCAAAAGGTGGGAATGACCAAAATAACGGGCCCGACCGTGAACGATTGACTCGCGAGCGGCGACCACAAAGGTTTGACTCAACTCGATTTACAAGTAGTCGCAGCAAGAATCACACCTCAACACTCTTTGCAAAACGCTTATTTAGAGGTAGATTCGTTTTACATACAATTAAAAGAACAATATATTTGAAATCTCCATAGAATTTCCCGTAGATCTGTGCTTTCTGTTTGTGAAATTTCCCATTACAAATAATCGCAAATCACGCTTGTATTGGAATTTATGTTTTGACATCTAAAACCCATATACTTTATACAGGATCACAATAATGACTGAGGGAGGTACTTTTCTTTATCGAACGTTGAAAATATTTTGTGAAACGCATATTGGGACTGTGTAGCGTGTGTTTCCCCCTGGGGATCGTGACTTTTTGAAACTTCGTTTTTTTTTTAACCACCCTAATGTAGATACTAAACCCATTGTACAGTACAAGCTTTACTAAGTCTACAAGTTATTTACGGAGAGCGCTTGTACAGAGTTGTAGGCCCTATAAATTTAGATCAATAAAATTTTCAATTGAGACGCAGGTTGCTATGATTGCTGATGATGATAGCTGATAAGTTTAAATAGCAAGAATTAGTTTCTACTTGTGGTGCTTTTGATAACACGTTGGTCACAGAACTTTGATTGGCCAGCTTCAAATCTCTGCACCGTGAGTATCTGTAGGCATAGCACACCCTACTGGAAAGTTTGCAGGTTACGTCGAAGATCTTCAGCATGGAGCTTGCTATAATTTGGCAATTGGTTTGGCACAAGCTGCGCAATTTGAGGAAGTTGGCACTAAACACTTTTAAATATCCAAGATTTTGGCTTGGAGCTGCACTCCTTGGTGTAATCTTCGGCATACGAAAAACAAACTTTCCAGTAAGGCTAGCACATTCTTGTACAGTGGCTAATATAAGGGAATGCACATTTTTCTTCTTCTGTTGAAAATCCATGTCAAGCTACGTAATTACCAAACTCCGATTTGCCTCTTCAGGTTGCAGAAAAGAAAATTATGTTCAGTACGCTATATTAAGTAACACCTACTACCATTTTGTTATCTACAAGAGAGCTGGATGTGTGGGCTGGGCTGAGAGAGAGAAATTAGTTTTTGATTATTTAACAAATCCTTGCTACCGGCCACTGAGCAAAATAGGAGGGCTCACCGTATCGTATCACGGAAGACAGCTGTATCAATAGCAAATGATAATATTCTGGCATACGTTGCCAGAAAACTGTTCTTCGCAGTACATTCTTTTACAAAAGAGGATAGGTTGTCAATAAGGAGCAGGTCTACATTTCCAACCTGACCCAGCTGCGCCAGTAAAGACGTAGAGTCTGTTGGATAGAATATAGAAATTCTCTGAAGGACGGAAGTCGAGGGTCGTTTTCTTTTGTCGACAAGAAAAGGAAGTTTGCTGTATTCTTCTGAATGGAAAATAACCACAGATAAATGAGCAGATGAGGCGGCGAAAGCAAGTTCAAAAAGCATAGATGTTTTTCCAGAACTATCAGGTCCTTCAATCATATAATATGGCTTGCGCTGGGCGTTCAGTCCTTGTGTACAATATGTGCATCCATCCTGTTGACTGACGGGTGATAAAAGGCCAATAAAGTCAACAAGATTGAGATCTCTATCGGCCATGTTGAACCTTGAGCCTCGAAACCAAGATATGACCCAGGTACCAAACTACAAACGCGCGGGAAAATAAAGAGAAAGTGCTGGTGTACGACTCTGATTGATACAGTTCGCTTTAGAGCATTGAAACATCTCAATCTCAATATCAATAAAGGGAATTATCAGCACAAAATAATTATTTTTTCCAGCGGATAGCCTAGCGGTGCCGCGAGCATGGACCCCTCGTGCGATTGCGATATCCGACCTGGCTCCGTTCCTCATTCATGCAGGTATACTGAGCTTCAACACAGCATCATGAAGACCGCCAGGCTCAACAACAATGAACTGAGTAGAGTTGACTCAACTCTACTCAGTTCATTGTTGTATTGTCTGGTTCTGTATCAGAACCAGGCAATAAACGACATGAGTTGGTGCCTGCAAAGTGAAGACAACGGACTTTGTCACTTACACGTGGTCTCCTCGCTTGCGCTTGCACCAGGTTCTGACGTCATTATATCATCGATGAAAAGCCTCAATAAAATGACGTGCGACAAACTAACCAATCAACACGCTTGCGATTTGCTTTCGACCAATCATGAATCGGTATCGTGCCCAACTTCCTGGCAGCACGCTACCAATCGGAATGGCTTTTGCACGAAGAATTTCTTTTACGCCATTACAGTTTCGAGAGAAAGTTGTAGGGTTGGCTTCTGTCGTCGTCGACGCGGAAACCTCATCGTAAAATTATAAAAAATAAAAAAAAACTTCAAAACTTTACAAATACCAAAAAAAGAACAAGCCTGTCTTTTGGCATCTGTCTAAAAGGATTCGTCGTTAGCAAGCTGTACAGTTGGAACAACGAAAGAACTTACGAAGATCAACTAAAGACAACATGAATCAATCAAGTGGAGCCAACTATCCTATCGCATCCCTGTATGTCGGCGATTTGGATCCCGGTGTAACAGAAGCCATGCTCTTTGACAAGTTTAGCACGACTGGTCTTGTCCTATCCATTCGTGTTTGCCGTGACTTACAAACCAGAAGATCCCTTGGCTATGCTTACGTGAATTTTCAACAGCCGGCAGACGGTAGGTCAAATTGCTGACGTCGTAAACGATTCACATTTGATTTGTGCCCTTTATTTTGTCAATACTTTAAGTTGTAAAATCTGTTGAAGGAGCATTTCTTCCGGTTTGTTTTCCCATTCAATATTTCGAGGTCAAATTATTTGTCCTCTGTGCCTTTTGTGGGCTTTTGGGCTGTCTTCCAAGAAGCATGTCTTTCCTGTTGACATGACCACTCCAGTGTTGTTCCGCTTCTCAACGCTAAAACTGTATTCTATTTTCTCCTTTCCCCTTGTGCTCAGTAGCTTGTTTTAAAGCATAACCGTGTTTCTGTACACGTTGTGCATGTTGAGTTCCCACGTGATATGTCTATGCCTCTTGAAACCCTGTAAGGAAGGCAGTCCTTCATTTACGCAATAATTTGCCTGTTTGTCTGCTCTACGATAAAGGCAGTTAAGTCCAGACATTGCCAAACTTATAGATCATAAATGCTCTATATGTAGCCTAACAAACTCCCAAATTAGAAAGGCTACCAGGAGTACCAGGGCAAAGCAGTACGATTATCAGTGTAACTTTGAAGTTTGTAAACAAGCCTTTAAATAGTTTAAAATATTATCAGCACCCCTTCCAGCCATGGTTTGCCGTTGCTCCAATGTGATATTGTAGAGATATGATAATTAGGGCAGTTGTAGATAGCTAGCAAGTTGATGTTGCCCATGTATGTAATTGTGGCAGATACGTTGGAGGGTAGATAGCCCTTCTGAAGGCTCCAGACTACAGATTGCACGAGAAGGACATTTGAAAAAACAAGACACTTATAACGCTGATTGGTTGTCTGAATGCTGACGTCAATGCTCGATGAGACCGCTTCAGTGTCTTGGAAACTGTAACATTATGTATACAATTGCAGTATGCCCATGTTGAAGTACGACATTAGTACCTTAAACTGATGCATTCTATTGCAGCCGAAAGAGCACTGGACACACTCAATTTCGATCCAATCAAAGGCAGACCATGCCGCATCATGTGGTCCCAACGCGACCCTTCCCTCAGGAAATCAGGTGTTGGAAACATCTTCATCAAAAACCTCGACAAAAACATTGACAACAAGGCATTGTATGACACCTTCAGTGCCTTTGGCAATATCTTGTCTTGTAAAGTCGAGACAGATGAAGAGTCACAGTCCAAAGGGTTTGGTTTTGTCCACTTTGAAACTCAAGAGGCTGCCAACGAAGCCATCAAGAAGGTCAACGGCATGTTGCTGAATGACAAAATGGTGTAAGTCCTAATTATCTTCTTCTTCCTTGAATGCTGACTCACTTTTATGGGTGGCACCTGTATCCAGCTTTATCACTTTGTGAAGGTTATTTCACAATGACTTTATGTGTGATTTTTGTTTTCTAGATTTGTCGGTCCCTTTCTTCCCAAAAAGGAGCGTGATGAAGTGACAGGTGATCAGCCAGTCAAGTTCAAAAATGTCTTTGTCAAGAATTTTGGCGACGCATTGGATGAAGAGAAGCTGAAGGAGTTGTTTGTGAAGTTTGGCAGCATCTCTAGTCATGTTGTAATGCGTGACCAGGAAGGCAAGAGCAAAGGTTTTGGATTTGTTGCCTTTGACTCCCCATCGTCAGCTGAGTCAGTAAGTGGTAGACAGTCTGAATTCATAAGTGATAGATACCAAATTTACGGGTTGACATAGGTGATTTGCATTGTAGGTTAGTCAACTCCTGATACAGTTTCATTTTTTATTAAAATCTACCTGTGTCATATATGACAACTTATCCAACTTGACACTATCACAAAGCGGGCAGTTAAGTAATTAGATCCTTCTTAACATGTCTTGAATACTAAAGTTTAAGATAACGTTGGTGCCAAAGTCAATACCATGAGGTGCACCTTGTGTTGTCTTCTATCAGTGAATTAGATGTCTCAATTTGATGTACACATTTGATCATGATTGTCAGATATGAATAAAACAGACCGACTGCAACAGAGAAGTGTTCAGCAAACGTGAGATAGTTGAGCCCTAGTAACTGAGATATAATTAATCAAGGCTCTGTCATTTGCACAGTGATGACGATTGATGTAGTGCGACTTAATCAACAAGTGGTTTTCTTGAACTCCTGAATTTAACACATAATATATGATATTCGCTTCAGGCTGTCAATGAACTGAACGAATCTGAACACAATGGAAGGAAACTTATTGTTTGCCGTGCTCAGAAGAAAGCAGAACGTGTTGCCGAGCTCAAAAACAAATATGAGAAGCAGAAGATGGAACGCATCAACCACTACCAAGGTGTCAATTTGTACATCAAGAATCTTGATGACACCATTGATGATGATGCTCTTAGGAAAGAGTTTGAGAAATACGGCACTATTACCAGTGCAAAAGTGATGAGAGATGAACGTGGCATCTCAAAAGGTGAGAGAACATTTTGGTTTTGGTTTCATAAAAAAATGAAAGATTTTTTTATGATTTATGATTATTGTTTCTGCGATGAGAGACATTTACTGGGAGCCCGCTGATTAATATGCTGGCCTCTCGTGGTCTTTGCTCCATATTGCCTCTTCTCTTTGTCTACGTGTGTAAGCCATTTTCTTGATTGTTTGGGTCAAATAAATTGGCTCATGTTAACCTTAATTTTGAAACCATCGAATTCTGAAAGGGCAATAATTGATACACTAAGTCTGCGACATCGTCTGAGGGATATTCCATTGATTTTATCACTTTTTGACTCTCTAGTGATCTGCAGAAGTTGCTGAAATGCGAGTATTGCTGTTTCTTGTATTTTTTCTGACAGTGTAATTGTCGTTGTTGCCCTCTGGTTATGCAAGTTGCTTTTTGAAGTAACCAATTCAAATTACAACATCTTATTGCTAAACTTAACTTTATATCTATTAAGTTTATTTTTCAAGAAAAGTAGCTAGTTACATTTATTTTTGGAAGCAAATATGAAATGTAAACAGTGCAGGTGCTTTGTGAATTGACATTCTATTTAATCAGTTACTCCGAAAACAACAGAAATTGAGAAATGAAAATTATGTGCAAATGAGAATATCAGGATTACTTTACGGCTTCATAATACCACAAACACCTTTCATTTGCAGCTGGAATATGCTAAACAACTAAAAAAATAGATTCTGCTAATGCATTTCAGGATGGAAGTGTTCCAGCCATCTGTGTATAAAGGCCACTCTTCACAACCCCAAAATGACACTTTCTATAGAATCAACCTGGACAGAAATGCCACCTGGCTATAAAGGTCATTTTCCCCAGGTCCCAGAGCTGACCGTTATAGACAGGTTTCACTGTAGTCGAGAATAAGGATTTACCACATGGATTTCTATGTTTGGATTGGATTTCCAAACACAAGTGACTTTGGGAGAACACGAGCACAGCGCAAGAAAACACGAGCCTTTGGCGAGTGTTTTCTAGCTTTGCGAGTGTCTATTAGCAATGGCTATTAGCCAATCAGATTGCAGGGATTCCCAAAGTCATGTTATAACAATCCTTGAAATTGACCATGATTGATATGGGTATGGGTGATAGCATTTCAAACAAAGTGATTTTCTGGCGTCTTCACCTGTGGCAGAGGTCAACTCACTTATGTGCGAAAATGCAATGGGACTGCACATGACAGATTATTAGGAAAAGAACATAACAAGTAGTTTCCAGAAGTTACTCCTTACTTGACGGAAAGTAGCTAATTACAGTTACGAGTCACTCTTTGAGAAAAGTATCAAAGCTATCACTTCGTTACTTCTGTAGTCACAATCCTGGTGTCCATTTCAGCAGCGATATTTGAGTGTTTTCCAATTTCCGTTTCATTAGGTTTTGGATTTGTTTGTTTCTCATCACCTGATGAAGCAACGAAAGCCGTGACTGACACCAACGGGCACATTATGGTGTCTAAGCCTTTGTATGTTGCCCTTGCTCAGCGAAAAGAAGACCGTGCTGCACAACTGGCAACACAATTTATGCAACGTGTGTCAGGTTTCCGAACTCTACCCCAGGTATGGAGCTTAGACAACTATGCATATATGTTTCGTTTGTCCAACTAAACTTTTCAATATATATATATGGCCTTGCTCTGGTATTTAAATTTACATGTTTGAGGCATTAGCCACTAGATGATTTTATTGGCCTATGCAATAGCAGTGGTACAATATGAATTTCAATGAGATTGTCATTGCAGTGCAAGATTATTTCTTTTAGTTCATTATCCAGAAATACGTAAACTGTTTCACCTCCTTTATGTTGTTGTTGCATTCTACGTGTAAATGCGCTCTTTTGCCGCTGTAAAATTCTACGTGTTTAATTGAGACTGGAGTATAGGAGACTGGATTTATCCATGCTGGTTGAGGAAACCTTGTTGTCCTGTGTTTTGCATATTAATGATTTCATATGTTGTATTTCTGCTGTAGGGTGCTGCACCACAGATGTACCAAGCATCACCAAACAGTTTTTATGTCGCCAACTTCACCAATCCTGTAAGTTGATTATAGTAGTTTTGAATTGTGTCCATGATATTCTGTGTAAATTTTTCTTATTGTTGACGTGATTTGTCTGTGGCAATGGTGTGGACTAATCAGTGTTTGAATTTGCAGGGCCAGCGATCGTTTATGCAACAGGGTCCCCAGATGGCCACACCTAGATGGC
>OFHS01002145.1:5102-16593 GCA_900245855.1 Calvadosia cruxmelitensis
TGTATTGCAATATTTGGTACAACCCATAACAACATACAACATCTAACCGGGTATAAACACTGTGAAGAGTGAAAACAAAGTATTAGCAAGTTTTGTGCCAATTTTTTGCCGGAAGGCAAAGGAGAAGCGTTGTGCAGTCTGTGGTAGGCTGGTAACCATAAAAGACGTCAGCGCATCTTTCTTACGTGGACATTCTCAAAAGGGATAATTATAGTAAATACGTCCCTAATAACAATCAGTGCATATTTTCTTTGTAATCTAGTCATTACCGTTTAGAACTCTTTACCATACGATATGGTGGTGTCAGAATCGCTCCTTTCCTTTTAAAAGTAAGTAGCAACAGATAAATATTTTCGAAATTGTGTAAATCAGTTTTAGGCTGTATGCAAGTGCAAGTCCTTCTTGTCTGTACAGAAATAAACCTCAGCACAAATCGTTGGAACAATGATAACCATCACAGCCGGTTATATGCACGTGACCACATGCACATCATAGAACAAGAAGAGGAGGCTAAGAAGAAAAATATGATGTTTACTACACTAAACCTGTATTAGCGGCCACCTCTATAGGGCAGCCACATGTGTATAAAGGCCTCTTTTTATAAGCCAAAAATGACACTTTCTATAAAAATCAACTGTTGTATATGCAACGATATAAGGGTAGATGATGTAGGATATATAGACGTTCTTTACACAGTCATAATTAGTCCGAATAGACGACAAGGTAATACGATAAATATGTTCATAATCACAACGACATACTGCCAAGATAACAAGCCCCGGGTAACAAGCACCTCATTGGCGAATCAAGAACTGCGCAATGACTTTAACAAGCACGGAAACGAGATTACAATGTTCACAGTAACGAGGTACATTAACATACATCATCAACCTGGACAGAAAGGCCACCTGTCTATAAAGGTCATTTTTCCTTAGGTTCCAAAAGTGAACATTATAGACAGGTTTCACAGTAACTATATAATACTAAACGGTAACTCAATAAACCCGTTCTTTAAATCCGACTTGCAACGTAAAAACGAGCTATTCGATAAAAGTATACAGTGCAATTATTGTAGTCCTAGTTTTCGAGTATAAAAACTCTGCAAAATTTTGCAGAAGTAGCATTCCGCAAGCAAGCTGATTCCGATGCACAGAAATAGTTAGTCGATAATACGATGAAAATACACAGTCAAGTCTCCAGTTGAGGATGAAACTGCATAGTTATAGAACAGGTCGTTTTTGCCAACTTTGAAAGTGAAAAGCGGAATCGAAACAGGCTAAATCCAAACACCTCTCATCACAAGTTTAGCCTCGCCAATAATGCAGTCTTGTGTTTATTAAAAAGCAAACTTGGTGGTGTTAAAAAAACAGCGTTTCTGTTCAAGTTTTATTAAATAAAATTTATTCTTGATTTTCTAAGAATAGTCAGTTTGGTGCTGCTAATAATCCTGGCAGAGGGCGGGTATTATTGATTCAGATGGATTTATTTGGCACCGACAAGAAAGAAAGATCAAACATTCCCCAGTCTGGCTTACACACAGACAATTTGCCATCCTGCCTGTTCAAATACAATATTGTGCTGAGCTATGAGATGTACAATGCAATTTGAAATCTGTCAGCTAGCTCTTATCATAACCCAGGGTTGCCAGACGTCTCTTATTTCCCCAAATCCTGCCTTATTCAAATGGTATGCAGTGCAAAACTTAGTTGATTTTGTTAGACATTTCTACATGATTTTCCGTTTTATCTGTTGTGGTCTGGTAACCCTACATAACCCTTGGGCCTTGTTCATGGACCGAGAATATACAGCGTAGTCCGGGACTAAAATCTGGACTAAATTACTAAAATATGTATATGGGAGTTGAGATTTAGTCCTGGACTATGCTTTAGTCCCGGTCCATGAATAAGGCCCCTGGAACTGTAGTCGGCGAACAGATTTCACAAGGGCAACAATTGAAATTAAATGCTAGCTAGAGACGTGCTTGTCACCGGTCCGTCGTGGGAAGGCAGTCAGCCAGACCTCGTCGCCTTCTCAAATTGACATAATACAATCGTTTGTTTTATCATATGAATAGCTCAATGCTCTAATTGTCTATCCGTCTCGAGCGTGATCGAACGGAACTTCAACTCAATCAGAAATAAAAATAATCAGATAACACCAAGGAAATTGATTCGATCGAGTGTCATGCATCTAGTCTTCTCAACGGAAACCTAAATTTATTCTACAGAGCTACGTAAACAAATTCTAAAACGGTTCAGTTTCCTGCTTGATGCTCTTAATATCTCCCGGCCTCTCAATGTTTCGCGCCAAATGAAACAGTCATGTAAGGAAGTTCTGTTTATATATAGTTTCTTTCAGAAGGAGTGTTAATTATCTCGAAATTTGCGCTGCAAGTTCTAAATAGCAAAGCGGAAAACCTTGCTACAGACTCCACCTATCTACGATTTGAATTTGTAGAAAAAGAGAGAATCCTTTCTGTAATTAAGGAGTGTTGTGATGTAAGAAAGCTCTGTAATTACGGAGTGCTGTGGTGTGATACAACTTCCAATTTGGTGATGTAGTAAAACTTCGAAAGTTGTACGTGATTTAATTCAGATTTTCATTTGCAAGATCTTTTTAATCATCATTATCTGCATTGATTATTATATAATGACCTCCGACTGTGATGTTCAAAGTGACGGCTAAATACAATGTAATGGATTGAAATATGTAGATGTCATTAATTGGATTAGATTCGCAGTATTTGAAATTAAGACAACGCATGAAATCACCTCTTGGTCACAATGCTCATCTATTTTAGCACAATGCATACTAATGACAATGTATTGTAATCACGGTCTTTTCAATCGTTAATGAACTAATTAATGTGTTAGACCGGGACGTGAACGTATGCTCGACAAACAAATCAAGGAAACATCAATAAACTCTTGCAATTGTTGAAGCTGAATTCTCCGTCTATGACTCCTTTTGAACTTTTTTAACGGCCTCTGAAGTATTGTCTTTCAGATCGTTACGTCTTCGGTGAGCCGCGACAAATGACGGACAATAATTGAAATCGGTGGCACATGGTGAACACCGTCTTGATTTCTTCTCAGAGCTGTCTCTTCCACGCCTCTTTGTGTCTACTCTGCCTCAAGTTACAAGCTCTTCATTTCTGAATGCCGCGTAGGTGCCGCCTAGAACAAACTCACCAGACTTGCCAATGTCTTGAGTGAAGAAGATGACCCAACCGGCATGCGAAACCAAGCAGAGGTGTTTACAAAGCCAACTGCGAAATTTGTACAATTTTAACAGGACAGCATCTCTTTAAATTTCGACACTCAGAAAACAATCGTTGTAAGCTGTAAAAGCCGTGAATCCTAGAGATACTACTCTTAGATTTGTTATTGCCCCTGAGAAATCTCTCGCGGCAACCGTCCAGTGTTTTGCGTAACAACGGAGGTCTGAATTGTTCTAGAATATTCGAGGCAGACGACCCCAAAGCGGGAGACTCAACGTCATTCTATTTTGCGAGTGCACAATCGCCAAAAATGCTTTCCTTCTGTCTTCGCGCCGTTGGCATATTGGTTAACGGCCAACGCAGTGATTTCTATAAGGAGCCCCCATATGCCAATGCGCGCCAGTCCTCAAAGCGAAATCTTTCATTGTGACTGTACAAGGTGAATACCCCGAGGGGCAAATTTAACTGTGAGAAAAAAGCGAGGAATGTTTCAGAACGGCCTAACTGCCTAATTTCACCAAATGGCATGCAAATACGATTGATTTATTACAAGAAATCTACTCGAAGGACTTGAAATCAGTTGCGCTAAAAGCGGTAGTGGTATTGCCCCGTCTGGCAAGAAATCCACAACAATTACGGCGAGTCGAAGTTGGCCAAACACGCGCTCTCTTTGCGCAAGGCTGCAACAATGCCGTTCTTACAATTATCCGCTGCACTATCCGTTTGCCTATTCTTCGGCAATGCACAAACTACAACGCTGCTAATATTGGCTTCGGGCACGTCGTCCACGACTGTCTCCTCTTGTTACTACGACATGCCAGTAATTGAATAGGCCCTATTGTCTTAGGCTGGCATGGGCCAGGAGTATAAAGCCAGGCACCCGGCAGCAATTCTCATCATTCGCTTTGGCAATCGCAGTGTGAACTGCACGTGCAAACTCAGATCATCTGACCTAAGAATACCTCAAGATGCCTCGATCGTTTCTCGTGAAGAGATCTATCATTCCGTTAGCAATGAAGAAGGAGACAGTTGTCAACAGAAAACGATGCCCCTTGCCTGAAATGCACAGCCCACAAGACGTACACTTTAGCATCAGCACCGGTAAGTGTCGCAGCAATAATGAGATGTATTAATTCATTACGTATTAAGTATATCATATGGCTTAAATGTGTCACAAGGTAAAACACTAAAAAGTAGCTTAAAGTTCCAGGCAGTCATACGCCACGGCCTCGGGGCTCGAGGGGAAATTTGGCAGTCAGCATTCTTCAACGACTTCGATGCTCTTTGCACGCATCACCATTTGTAGTTTCATTCTCGTTGAAAAGATCAATTTCCTTGTCGTAACAATGGGATTGTGGAATTCTATTATTTGCCACTGATGTCCAATGCATGATGAACAATAGCACACACCTCGTCAACGAAAATAGTCCCGTCTTAATCGTTTCGTACAATTTGGCTCCCGACCAGCATATTCAACAATGCAACTGTGATTTCGAATAAACAACGCGTAAAGAGGAACTAGCAATGCCCCGCAGGCCTACGACCAAGAACGTTTTAGTGAGACTGCTAGCAGACTGTGTTTCTGCAACGGGAATAATTACGAAATATCCCTCAAGCGTTTCTTTACAAAGCTAACACCTTGTCTTTTTAATTACTAGATTAGTTAAAGCAAGGTGTCATTTACTTAATTACGGATGGGGTGTAGCGTGCAGGGTTTATTCAATGTGCTTGTTTGCTAGAGGGTTCTGGTATATTTGTGTCATTAATGACCATTTAACTCTGATGAGACAATCAGTTCGAAATTAACTCGTTGCGTCCTTCGATTGGTTCATGCTTTCGATCGCTCGTTGATCTTCTATCGCTTTCACTCTGTGTCGATGTATAGAATTCGATTTCGCACAAACGGCCGACCGTGATTCTACAAATTAACAATCGCTGATCAACACAACTTCAATACACAATGCAATCACGCCTTTGCTGTTAAGACAGTGGGAAGATTACGCATCATCAAGGCTTTCTATCCCTTCGTTCATGACGCATGGTGTGTACAGCACAAACAAGTGTTGATTTGCCTGTGTTTTGACTTAATGGATTTTTAAACAACAACTTCATTCGCTCCGGCACAATCGTAACCAGGCCTTCTATTGTTGTTAGAAATTCGTGCTCCGTAATCAGATTTGACTTGTACAGTCCTGGTTGCTAATCTTTGCATTGCTCTTTTTTGTTTTTAGGACCAACTCAAGTGAAACGCGAGAAACTTGACCGAAGTAGCTTCGCCTGGTCCGATCACACGCGACCATTGGACGACTTCGTACCTTCGCCTACACCATCTGAAGTCACCAGTGATTCTGAATACGAAATCGTTGTACCAATGCCTTTCATCAAATTACCAAATACGAACACGCAGTTCAGCTGCGACGTCTGTGGCAAGCGATTCAAACGGCTTTCCAGTCTCTCCACTCATCGGCTCATCCACACGAACGTCAAACCGTTCAACTGCAGCAAATGCGACAAAACCTTCCTCAGAAAATCCGACATGAAAAAACACGAGCTGATGCACACCGGAGAGAAACCACACCAGTGCAATTTATGCGGCAAACAATTCAGCCAATCATCTAACATGCTGACGCACATGCGCAGACACACCGGGATCAAGCCCTTCGCATGCAAGGTGTGCGGGCGCGCCTTCTACAGAAAAGTCGACGTCAGAAGGCATTCGATTCGCCACAAGGAAATCTAATCGAAACTGCTTCTCGCTTCGTGGTCGCTTAGCAAATAAGCAAACGTCAAAGAACGCCGATTTTAAATATATTGTAAATACATTATATACAAAGCAAATTTTTATATCTATGCATATATCGTCGATTTTATAATTGCAGAAATTAAATATGGCAATAACAGATTATTTGTTGTCGTTATTTTGTACTTCTTCGTATTACTTGCTGCCGATTGTGTGCGTCTCTTCGCAATAGATTTAACTCTTGTCCTGCTATTGACGTGTATACACGTTTTCGAAACAAGTCAGAAGTAGCAACACACAACCAATCATATAGTTAGTCCTTAGCAAGCAACCAATCAGCAATTGGTGAAGCGACTTCAAGTCTTCATTTAAATAGTTTTACGAGCAGGGCAGGGGTTAATATATTTGCATGACTATAAGCCAAGGCTGCACTTAAAGGACGAAATTCACGGCCATGTTGACTCTAGTGACATTTAATGGTGTCTATTTCTATTAGAGACAGGCAGCTCCTTGGTCGAACCTTACACATAGTGTAACCTTACACACAACGAAATTACAATGCTCTTTTGAGAAGTAACTATTATTTTAGATTAAAAAGTCTAAAATTCATCGTATGATATCAGAAGGCAAATGACAACACAATGTAGATTTCAGACCGAATGAATAACGAACGGCTTTCGTCAAAAATAGTAAACAATCGCAAAAATGCAAGCGAAAGCACTTCCGTAACTCATTCATGCTTATAAAAAGAACAGACACTCTACGAATAAATTCGCCATGTTCAACGCTCCGCATAATAACAGAGTTTGAGTTACACGAAATGGTACGAAACTTCGTGTTACACTGCCCGCCACAGATGTTCCTGTCAAACTTAATTCCCTGATCTGCATTAAAAAGCGTGGGATGTCAAAACAGGTCTTTATTGCTCATAAAACAATCAGTGATTGGAAAGTTTTCTAAATCTACAAATGAGGGGGAGTCAGCAGTTTCCCTGTTCACACAACGCAGAGATCACGGGGTAAAGTCCATTGTCACACGTGCAAATGTACTCTTTCAGATTGATCCGATAATTGGATCCGATCGATTGGATGTATGCGAGATTTAAGATGATTCGGTTTTTTAGGAATGAATAGTNGAAGGGGGGTCATGCGACCCAGTTGACCCCCCCTGGATCCGCCCCTGGTTTGAGTTACACGAAATGGTACGAAACTTCGTGTTACACTGCCCGCCACAGATGTTCCTGTCAAACTTAATTCCTTGATCTGCATTAAAAAGCGTGGGATGTCAAAACAGGTCTTTATTGCTCATAAAACAATCAGTGATTGGGAAGTTTTCTAAATCTACAAATGAGGGGGAGTCAGCAGTTTCCCTGTTCACACAACGCAGAGATCACGGGGTAAAGTCCATTGTCACACGTGCAAATGTACTCTTTGAGATTGATCCGATTAATTGGATCCGATCGATTGGATGTATGCGAGATTTAAGATGATTCGGTTTTTTAGGAATGAATAGTACAGTATTTCCAATGCCTCGAATGTCATGTTGGATTCCTTCACAAAATGTTGTCAAGTTAATGTTGTGCCCTCTGCATTGGATAATCACAAGATCCGATAAAAATCTCGAAATTCTCGTTGAGTTAATACTCAATTGTGCCAGCTTCATCGGTAATCACAAATCCGAATTCGGATCAGATATTCACCAACATCCGATGCAAATTCGAGTTCTTCTACGACTTTTTATTTCAATTCTCAAATATTTACATCACAGTAAAATACGTAAAAAAAGTCTCGAAATCAATTAGATAAAATCGGTAGCATAAAAAAATAAATAATAATAATGAACGCTGACCCACACATCCTATCACTGAGCAACGTGCTTCGCCGTGCGTCGTAACATCCATGCTTCCCACGGAGTGAGGACACGCACGCTTCTAAATCTCTAAATAATAACCCCTGCCCCCGTGCCTGGAAACTGACTGCGGGGGCAATGAGAACAATGGGCAACGGGATCACAATCTGATGAATGATGTCATGGAACATTAGACCCATGATTATGATTTGGCTGACGTGCTGTTTTGGTCGCGAGGGATGCGAAATCACTGTCTGTTGATTAGGGGTGGGTGGAATAAATCAGAACAGAAATCAAGAGGGGGCGCATGTACAAGAGCGGTTTCCATCTTTGGCTGCAAGTTTCTGAAAGTCGTACGTCGCCTAGTTTAAATGTTGTTTCCTCTTCTGAGAGCACAATGACGCAGAGATAGCCTATTCCTTTGCGAGATACGTAAAGAGCTGTAGTATTGTCTTCTATTAAAGAAAATCAGTAACACGAAGCTCTAGTCCGAGAGACGTGCCAGGTCACGGACATACGAGGTCAGTCAAATCAACAACCCTCTTTTACTTTTCATCATAATTAACCAACTACATTTGGGAAACTGCCAGAAATCAAGCGTCCTTCTTGACACTAGTTGATGTTGACAGCCACATCAAAAAACAAAAGTCAACTACTGAACATAGCCACATTGTTTATACTTTCCGATTCACAATAGATGTTGCAAATCATACCATCTGCAGAACATTGAACAGCGAGTCAAACCGACAAGCATTTATCCAATTCAAGTGGTCCGAAAAAGCAGGCTGAATATCTGAGCTCTCTGCAACCAGATTGCCTACTTACTTACTGACAGGTAAATAGCCTCACAATGCAAGAAGACAACACTCACTCCGTGATAGTTCTTCGAATTTGGGATTCGATAATCGGAGTTCGATTATGACGCAGAAGTTCAATAATTATGACGTAATAATAATTACGACGTCATTAATTATGATGCCGACCGTCGATTTACGGTTATGTACAATGGGGAGCAGTTTGAGCAAGCACTACACCATCGCTCAATGTGCTTTCAGTGTAAGGTACCTCTTTACTTAATGTCTCTTCTATGTTTTCTTCGCCGCTTGATTTCGTCTTAAAATGTCACCAGGACTAGGGTAAGGCCGTTGCTGGAATAGAGGTCCGTTAGCCGTTGTGTCGACCCCCGTTTTCGCGTCGTCTGAAGTCACCAAGCCAGAAGACCAATTCCCTCTGAAGAGTATATAACATATACAACGGGTTGACAAAATAAGCGTCAGTGGAAAGCATCTACTGCATAACATAAGGACGTCAACGCGACACATACCGTGGTACATCAGAGTATGAGCTCGGATCCATAGGGTCGACATCATCTGGCACTAAAAAGCAGAGATATGAACTATTATGCAAATCATTTGATCATAGTTGCTGCTGTGCCTTCGTCATGATTAGTTGTCCCTTGTTCTTCGTCACTGCTGTCATTGGACTGTTTAAAATGTAACCGTTATGCTCGCCCGTCGCCATGTCTTGGATGCTGTCCGTCTCTTCGTCAGTTACTGTTGTGCCTTCGTCATGAGTGGATGTTCTTTGTTCTTCGTCGCTGCTGTTATTAGACTGTTTAAAATGTCAGTGTTAAGCTACTGTATGTCAGTATTACGTTGTTCAGCTCTGTCTGTAAATTTCAATTCTATAGTAGCTTGTATATTTTTCTGTGCTGTATTATGATGATGCCATTCCCATGTATCTGCTATGTGAAAAAAACATTAAGTTGCTTATCGGACTTCAGAATAAATTATGATGGTGATGATAATGATTGCTGACAACAGGTAGGCCTCGTTCCCACGCAAGCGAATACAAGAATGATATTGTATTCTGCCCTATCGGAAGTTAATGCATCGTGCAGATTTTAAAGAAGGGATTGTTCAGTTGTTATGAGAACACAGTCGGTGAGGTATCTCGCTCATGGTTACTACTTACTGCGTTATTATTAAATTGCACGGTTTAATGGTACTTCGTTCGTCGTTGCCTTTGGGATTCTTTTGTCAAGCCTGTTTCGAACTCTATATTTATTGTTTGCCTAATGGATCAAGCGCAGTCCCAATACATGACGGGATATACTTGTTTTCAAGCACGTGTTTTGATCTGAAATTTACAATTTTGACAGCCAAGAACAATCCTTGAAATTGACCATCATTGAAAAGAGTACGACTGATTGCGTTACAAACAAAGCAATTTTCTGACGTCTTCACCTTTGGCAGAGGTCAACTCACTTATATACCGACATGCAATGGGACTGCGGTATAATGACAAGGTATAATGATAGCTAGAAATGTCACCATTCAGTAGAGATTTACATGCAGCCACGGTAGGTTCACCGGTTCATTGCGTATTCAAAGGAACATGTGATTTATCCGATAACGAGAATACAGTCAAACCTGTATAAGCGGCCATTTCTATAGAGCAGTCACCTGTGTATAAAGGCCACTCTTCATAACCCCAAAACGAAACTGCTCAGACAACAATTTACACAAACTAACACACTTCCCACAACTTTACAATTTTGTAGCTTTCTATGAAAACCAACAGCAATATACTCGACATACGGCTCTACCGAAACATTATCAAGAGATTTACATATAAAATAAAACAAATCGCATTTGACATCATTGCTTATGTGTCATTGCAAGCTCTGACCTTTTCGGTCACTTCTCTTCTTGTATGGGACAAACTTTTCTTTCTCGCGCTTGGCCTGGTTATAAAAATGAAATAAACGAATGATAGCTGAGACACTGATAAAAACGACAACATCTTGTATCAAGCGAAGGCAAAAATGTAGCTACAGTTTAAGAAAACAACTTTTACAAAGGAGGCATTAATATATTCACATCTTTTGTAGTATATTTCTTGCACTTTTATGTATTGTAGAAATGTCTATTTGTTTGACGAGGGTAACCCTATATGCCAAGGGCTTGTCTCCCTTTAATTTAAGTCATCGACACTTTAAACCACAACGAATGAACGTGTCACTTAAGGCGGGAGTCAAATCTGGCATGCCAGATTAGCAGCAATGCGTACCAGCTGCTAGACCACGTCAACGCTGGCACATTTATATGTACTCTGTATTTATGGCTTATCTAAAAATGGATGAGGAACAATATAGCGAGAATGGTATCAATCACATGTACGAGAAACGTACCATATCTAAGGTGTGCAATGCCGCAAACAAGAATTCAAGGAAGGCCCATCAGAGCAACACATGTGAACAGCTCTAGCCGTTAACTGGCAACAATACATGTCTAGACTACTTAGTACTTAGTACCACATTACAACATTACCGGACACTATGCAGACATTATAGGACATACGAGTATTACAAGACAATTGTTATTCCTTGAGAGTCTTCAACGACGCCGTCTGCATGCTGATTTAAATTTAATTTACTATTACAAAATTATTAATGGTCTTGTTGACATTGACGCTAGCATGTTATTCAACCTTACCCCACACGGGCGCCTAGAGTATCCTCTGTGCAAAAGTCATCGACACAAGTCCTCCTTCGCAGTTAGAGCCATCAATGCTTATAATTCTCTTTCCCTCAAACCAGATCAGCATCGAATATTTATACCTTTAAAAAACTTTTATCTAATGAAAATCTATCTTGCTATTTACTATTTGATTGTAATTAA